>JAJMHH010000083.1:29181-46109 GCA_030582955.1 Osmozyma tolerans
AAAAAAAAAAAAAAAAAAAAAAAAAAAAAAAAAAAAAAAGTGTTCTATTGTCTCCATAGCCAAGCTAAACTTGTATTAACTCATCACCTTGGCACTTTACTCAGCCGTACGGAAATCCATCATTACCATCTCGTAACCACGCCCAAATTGTCAATGGCTTCGTTTTCTGTCAAAACGCCCGCAAAAACGCCATTTCCGCTACTCCGTTTTTTTTTCCATCCTTCTTTCTGGGCGATCTTTTTTTCTTTCGTAATTCTCTGTACTGCTGGTTACGAATCCGTCTTTTTTCATCTTGCATACACTCAACTTAATGCTCAGCTGCTATTCTTACCTCCGTTTCCTTTTTCAATACTCCGTTCATCCTGCACATACCAGCTTAACTTTATCTACTTCATCTCGTACCAACTCAGCAACTATTCACTAAAAATCTCTTCAAATTAACATCCACAACTGGTTCCAAACCACCATCATTCCACGTCTTCGCCTCCCAGCTATGTAACTTTGTGTCTCTATTATAACCATGTGCTTCTATTATTGTAATATCCTTATTGTTGGCTTATATGCACACCGTTGACTTGGTCTTCGGGTGCATCATTCCCATCTGAGCCACGTTTTTAGATTACTTTCTTTTCCACGGTCCTCTCTGTCGGTCGATGAGCAAGTCACTGGGAATATTCCGTCTTTACTTCTTTCCAAGCTTGGCATATCGCTTAAGCTCAGACTTTGGTATATAGACGAGATGAGCCTATATGCAGGATATACCAATGAAGTTTAGTTTTTTGGTGCTGACTGTTTTAATTAACCAGCGAATCCTTGCACGTCTAATATTACGCAAGGCTTTGAATTTCGTCAAGGACGTTTTTGATGTACTTCAGTAGACGGCAAGATGTGTCAATTTGGTAAATATGCGAAAAGTTGTAAACTGTAGTATTGCAACACAATCTACGCAGTTGTTTTGACTTAAATTCCAAGTTTGATTTGAATTTCAAGATATTTGAAGACAATCCTTTTTTCACTATGGGTCCCTTTTTTTCTTGAATTTATGCTTTCATATGTTCTTTACCTTAGTGGTAACTGGCTATAGCTGTGTTGCATGCAGGGTATTATGATAACTACTTCATAGACCCCATAGATGGAAAGCCACGTGATGAGGTCTTTCGCCAATGCAGTTGCATTTTTCTGAGATTAAGAAATTGTTACTTATAGCTGTGGTACTGGTGTACTGGCGTAATGAATTTGGTTATCGTTTATTAAAGGGGACATTCGATAATGATTTTTTAACTTTAAAATATTATTATATGAGCTTCAAATTAACAGTCTAATATTATTGAATAGGGTAAACTCCAGGTAATCACGTAGCCTATGAATATTACCTGTAGAGGCCCCTGACTACTAAAGGATAGAGGAACAATTTATATACTTCGCACCATAATCGGATTACGTAAGGAATCCTCATAATACAGTGCTTCATTTATTGTCACAATTTGCCTAATCTTTCACATAACACTATGTAACATTTTGGAAATTGACGATTTCATCATGGATTGAGTTACTTTACCAGAAGAACTACTTCACCAAGGCGGAAAGAGGAGCAGCCTTCTCCTCAGTAGATTCCGCCACTTTATCATCAACAGCCAACTGCAACTCATCCTCAACCTCACGAACACTCTTGATTAAGGTCTGAGCAATAAGCTCAACATCATCCTCAGTCAAGTTGAAAGCAGGAGCCACAGTCACGTGATCACCGGTTCCATCACCGGCAGTACCACCCAAGCCCATAGAGGTCATGCCGTTTTCGAACATCTTGGCCGAAACACGAGGACCCAAGCCCAACTCAGCAGCAAAAGGTTCCTTGGTTTCACGGTTTTTCACCAATTCCACCGACCAAAATGCACCCATTCCACGTACATCACCAATGGTTCTTGTGGTTGTAGCCAACTCAGACAACCGCTGGCCTAACAAAGAGCCCATGTCCCAGGCCTTCTGGCGCAAACCGAGCCGTTGGATCTTCTTTTGCACTTCCAATGCCACTTTGCAGTTGAAGCCGTGCTGGTGGTAGGTTTGGCCGCCGAGAATGTAGTTGGACGAGTCGGCAAAAGCATTGTGCACTTTGGGAGAAACCAAGAGACCAGCAATGGTCACGTAACCAGCACCTAAGGTTTTCCCCACGGATTGCAAGTCAGGACCATCGAAATCAGGCCATGATTCCCAGCAGTTGAGTCCACCAGTGGCACTAGCACGTCCGGTTCCGCACATGACCTCATCGAGCCACAACAAAATGCCGTATTTGTCCAACACGCGACGAACACCGCTCAAGTAGCCGGGAAGAGCAGGAGAAGTGCCAAAGCTGGAGCCTCCAAGAGTCTCAAAGATAAAAGCACCGATGGTGTCAGGACCAGCGTCCAAGATGGTCTGTTCGAGATTGTCCAATAACCGCTGGACGTACTGTTGCTCAGACTCGTCTCTCTGCTGGTGGCGGTAGGGGTAGCATGGGGAGACACGAGGGAAGCGTTCTTCAGGAAGAAGATAGGGGGCAAAAGGCTTCTTACGGAAGTTGTCGCTCAAGGACATGGCACCAATAGTGTAGCCGTGGTAGCACTGCTTTCTGGAGATGATCTTTGTTCTTTGAGGTTGGCCTTTCTCACGCCAGTACTGGCAGACGGTCTTGATACCGTTTTCGTTTGTCTCAGAGCCAGAGCATGTGAATAAGGCAGAGGCAAATGCACCAGAGGGAGAATTGTCAATGTAGAATTTGGCGAGTTCCTCAGCGTGGTAGTTGGTGAGGTAAGCTAAGTAGGAGTAGGAGCACTCAGAAGCAGCTTCGGCCATGGCAGCGGCGATTTCCTTGTCGCCGTGACCAAGACAACTGACGGCGGCACCGCCAACAGCGTCGAAGATTTGTCTTTGTTTGCCGGAAGCGGGGTCTTCAACGGTAAGCCAGTGGCCGTTGCCGGCGACGACCATTGGATGGTGTTCAGAGACTTTGCCAGAAAAGAGACGAGACATTTGTTTGTGGGTAAAGACTGGAAAGAGAGGGGAGGACGTTGGCGGTTTTTATAGCGTGATTGTATTTGTACTCGGCTGCAAAAAGTGGTAATAGCCGCTCATCGTCCTGCACATACACCTATATAGATAATGCGTCCGGGGCTACTCCATGGGGCAACTGGCGCCAACCACGACAACATTGCGGCTTGACGGTGAGATAGACAAAGACTTAAGATTGAAGATACAGATGGTCTGATAATCAGTGATAGTCAATAGTCGTAATCAGATAGTCAGAGTCAGATAGTCCGATCGAGGAACCAATGCAGAAATATCTACTAAAGACTCGTCAAGATCATCAATAGTTGCCACACCCAATAACGCCATTGTATTGGCAGTTTCGCGACGTAGTATCTGAAGTGCCTGCCGTACACCAACATCTCCGAAACCCGCCATCGCGAAAAGCATTGGTCGACCAATTCCCACCCCGCGGGCTCCAAGACATAGTGCTTTGACGATATCAGAACCTCGTTCCACTCCACCGTCAATGTACAATTCCACCTTTCCATCAAGACCTTCACAGCGAAGCATCTTTTTTGCCTCTATGAGTGTCACTAGCGGAGAACGTGAATAATCAAGCTGACGTCCTCCATGATTAGATAAAACCACCGCTCGAACTCCAGCACGTGCTGCTTCAACGACATCTTCTCCACGTTGAACACCTTTTAAGCAAATGGGCAAGTTTGACTTGGCCACAAGTTCTCGAACATTGGCCCACGTGAATCCTCCATAGTATTTCCCGCTGGCATTATCGGCATATTCGCTTAATGTGTTTAGCGGATCTTCTCTTGCACGAACGCGACTATCGCTTTCGCGGAATCCAAGCGCAGCAAGATCCACATTGAAAAAAAGCGCCTTTATCAGTGGCCTCGAGCTCATAGTATTTATATGCTCATCCACTTGATCATACTCATTTTTAGTATAGAAATGGTGCTGTGACCATTGGTGGTGTCCTGATGTTTCTGCAGTGGCAAAAAACTCATCTTCATCCGCTGAAAGTTGCCGTGGCACCATATGGATGATATTCTCCGCGGTGGCTCCTTGTTGCAAGCACCATTCGCCGTCTTCATGAGCTAATGCCGACCCAGCAAATCCGGAAATGTACACGGGCATCGAGCATTTACTCCCAAGCATGGTGGTTTCTGTGGATACGTTGGTTACGTCCTGGAGAACTCGTGGACGGAAGAATACCCGTCGGAACGCCTCCAGGTTTTCCCGAAGAGTCACTTCATCTGATGCTCCACATGCAAGGTAGGCGAATGTGGCGGGAGAGAGGATTTGCTGAGCAATGGCTTTGTAGTCGGAGATGCTGAATACCGCTTTCAGGGGCGAAGCTTCTGGAAGCATTTTTGCCGTATCTAAATCTAAATCTTTCAGGGTCATTCCATCCTCCAGAGTACCTGCTTTCGGATGCTTTGTAAGCAAACTTCCCAAATCTAAGTCTATTGCCTCTTTCAGAGACTTCGAAGAAGTCTCTTTTAGAGGCACCGAAGTCTCTTCTAGAGGCACCGAAGCCTCTTCAATTGGCCCCACATACACCACCTCCGGAGCCTTCCTAAAAACCAGTGCACTATGAAACTGACGAAAAGCTCTAGAAGCATCACCTCCTGCAAACTTCAAAATCCTTTGTGCACCTCCAGGATGTCCAGCCAAAAATCCACTCACATCATAGACATGCCCGTTTACCACTATCCAACAATCATTACTAGTATTATGCTGGGCCACTTCTCCTGCCGATTTCGGTTTATTTCCTAAAGCATCAGCCCGCCAAAATGTCCCACCTATCGCCATTGCCATTGCTCCTGTCCACCATAATCTTTGACGGGCCGCCATTTCAAGCTTATCGGCAAAAACTGTGGCTATCTTATCAAAGAAAATATGCAGAACAAAATGTGTGGAATGAAATCTGTGGAATGAAATCTGTGGAATGGAATCTGTGGAATGGAATCTGTGGAATGGAATCACCTAATGTAATGAAGGGTCTAATCTGCGCAGCGCTAGTGATAATATTGGCGAAATACTGCTTTATAAAATGTGAAATTTCGCGGCAATTTCCTACTATAGACAAATTGTCAATTGTTCAAATGCCATTTCTAAATGCCATCCCACTAATATCCTGCGCACTCCCTTTCCTTATCTATGGTTGCCTGCGCTAATGTATGCGGAGAACCACCACAATTTGGGTGCAATATCCTGCACATAACTACCTCTGTGTTTAGATCTTCCCACCTCTTTGCTAAGTAGATCTTCTTTCTGACTACACCTTCCTAATCCTATTCAATCTTAATACTCTTGTGGAATTGGTCTTTGCGATGGAACCTCCAAATTCCCCTTTTCCTCCATAGTCCTCCGTTGAACAACGCCCATCATAACATAGATAGCTTCCAATGTCGGCACCGTAACACCGTTTTTCCGTGCGATCCGCACCACATTCCCACAAAGAGTCTCCGCTTCCAAGTAGTTGCCTTTCCTCACATCTACCAACATTGAAGGCAGGTAGTACACGCCATCATCTGAGCGGATCATAAACTCTTTTATCGATTCCGGCAATTGCACTCCATCTGCTGCCGCCACCGCCAATATTTCATCCATGGCTTTTCTCACGAGGTCCATTCCACCAAAAAGCTCAAGTCTCCCCACATCAACTCCAGTAAGTGCACAAATTGGGTTCAACGTGCCGTTGTAGACGAGCTTTCTCCACCGCGTGTACTTGACATGGGTGTCAATTAAACAGTCGTTGTGGTCGTTCTTGTACGCCTGTATAAACTGTTGTGCTTTGGCTTCGGCTGTTGTATTCTGGGTTTCTGCTTTTCTGTCAAAAACTCCCACCATCAACTCGTCGTGTCCAACATGTTCCACAACTCCATGGTAATTGCTGCAAGAAATCATCGACACGCCACTTAAAACGGTGTTGGAGGGGAATTTGGTGAAAAAAGCATCCTCGATGCCAATACCATTCTGTACAAGAACAATCACCGAGTTGGCACTCACCACAGGCTCAATCAAATCCTCAACTTTGAAAACATCCGGCGTGTTCTTTGTGGTGACAACAACAAAGTCAAATGGTCCATATTGTATGGCATCTTCAACACTTGACGCTATGTGTGCTGGCTTAAACCCGTGCATCTCGCCATAATCGACTGACTTAATATGGAACCCATGTTTGTTGACTTGACGGTAATCTGATCTAACAATTGCTGTAACTTCTGCACCGCCTTTAGTTAGCGCCAAAGCAGCGATAGAGCCCACGCCGCCACAGCCGACAATTGCAATCTTCATGTTCTCCTTGCTAAGTTGGTGATAACGGCTACAGTGCTAAACGTGGACAGTTGTATTGCCGTCGAATGGTCACGTGGGGAGTAATCGGCAGAATTACCCCATGAGGAAGGTCAAAGCCGTGCGTCTCCCCGATCGGGTAGTAAGCGACAGTATCCTCCATAGTGACCCCAACCTCACTATATGCAGTAACACACATCCACCACTACCACCCCGAGTCCCAAACACCATATTACCTTCTCCTCCTCCCCACGATTCGCAATGACCTCATCCTTCTTTTGCCGCTTGCAATTCCAGCGCGCCACATGTTCCATACCTTAGATGCAAAGGGTTTCCGTATGGTGGAGAAGAAAAAGCTTCCCAATGCAGTTCAACTACCGACGGTCCATACCAATCGATTCTACGGGTCCAAAGCTCGTTCACTGAGCGGGTGTCTTCTGTGTCGAAAGCGGAAGTATGTATATACATAGCTGTTTTGGGTTTTTTTTTTTCACTAAATGTTCACCACTAACCATAGAAAAAAGTGCGACGAGCATTTTCCAGTGTGTACTAGCTGTTCTACCCGAGGACTTGAATGTGAGTGGCCCAATCAGAAAAATAATCAGAGAAGATCCAGTGATGTTCAAAATCAGAATGTTTTGAATCAAGAGAATCATGAGAATGACCATAACGTTCTCAACACCTCGGGCTCGGAGTTGGAGATCGCAAAAAGGAATACCGCACTCATCCAAAGTCCATTCACGGCTCTACATAACGACTACACCGAGGACTTCCCCGGACTACTAAGTCCAGATGAATTGTTTATGCCAGATTTACCAACAGCAGGACTCGGTAGTTTCATTTTCCCCAGCATCGACGGTCTAGATGATATAGGCATTACTTACCTCCAACACTATAAGGATACTTATTGTCTGATGATCTGTATTGGGCAGGCGTCACTGAATTACTTTCTCAAGACCTTCCTTCAATTGGCGCATTCGCGTGAATCGATTCTTTACGCGCTCACGGCATTCGGTGGGTTTTGGTACGAATTAAGCCAGCCTCGGGCCAACCTACGTCCGCCATGGAGATACATGCAAAGAGCAGCCAAAAAAATATGTGATGAAATTGGCCAGCAATTGACTCCACAAAATAAGGAGGATTTTTTCGTGTTGTTCACGTTTTATCTTATTTTCATTGGCATTGAAGTGTGCACCGGGGACGTGTGCCACTGGAACGATTTCTTGAAGCGGTGCGCACAACTAATCACTAACTTTGGCGGTCTCTCTGAAGTGTGCCGAATGTTCAGTAACACAAACGACATAAAATGGCTCCTCCTGGATTTCCAGGCCCATGATTTGCTCTCGTCACGTGCACTAATGATTGGTTCGCTTTTTCCTACAGAAGAGTACGAGCAAGTTTTGCCCGAGGACTTGAATTACGGCTTGGACCCGCTCCAGGGTGTTCTCGGCAAAGTATACAATCTCTTTGGTGAAATGGGCCATGCTCGTGGTGCACTCCAGCAGAGAAACGACCGCATCCATGAGCTACTCCGAGGAGCACCGCCACGTGACGATGAGCACGTGGACACAATGAGAATGGCCTACTACGAAGATGCCACGGCCACCTACAACTTTTTTAAGGACAAGATCGATGCGTGTGCACCGTCCGAGCTCCATATGGACCTTCTACGGCAGGATCCGCACGACCAGGAGCTACAAGTGCAATTGTTCAATCTCTACGTGATCATTTGCCGTATTCAGCTAGGAACTGCCATTATGCGAATGCCCCCGGCGATGGTACACCAGCAGCATCTTCTTGCTCAAGCTTTGCAGCTTGTGGATTCGCTTCTCCCGTCACGCTTCCGTGTTTCACTTCCTTTGCTGCTCCTTGTGTGTGGTCTTATGTGTTGCACCGACTATGACCGGGAGAAAATGCGTGAACGGTTTGCCCTGCTTCACGAGCTGTATCACGTGGGTAATGTTCAACGCATTGAAGAAACCATAGAAGAGGCATGGATGTGTAATCCGAATGGGACCGACGTGATGGACTGGGCTGAGCTAGTGGAGCAGAAAGGATGGAATTTGTATGTTGGGTGACTGCTGCGCCTTGACGTGGTGATCATGGACATTGATAACCACTTTGACAAGGTTCCACTTATGTGCAGTCCGGTATCTTAGTGGCCGATGATTTTTGATGATTTCCTCGTATTATTTGCATATTTTGGTGTACGGGTGCCAAGATGATGGTGTTTTTCTCGTCAATTGCCTGTGTAGAGTGCCAAGAAAGAAATGCGATTATGCAAGCCCCCCACCCTCAACAGTGACCCATGCCGCGCGAGCATGCACACACGGCAAAACGGCGGGGACATAAAACCAAGTGGAGGCCCTCTTTGTTAAAGCAAAAAATCAAGAAAAAACTGGAAAGGAAAACCGAAATCCAGAAAACAGAAAACCAATTCTTCAAAAACATTCATCAACATGAACGATACTCCGTCAATCACGAAAGAATCAGAGGGCTACATCAAGCCCGAAATGGTGGTCAAAAACTTTGCAAAAACCTATGATACTCCTCCAAGAGACACATACCAAAACTTCGTGGCCGGATTAGGTAAGATATTCGGCTGCTGTGGTGTCTTCTGCTTTATGTGCGAGAATCCATATAAAACAGTCGACCAAGGTGAGGTTGGCTTAGTCCAAACCTTCGGTGCCTTGTCCAGAACAGTCGAGCCCGGTACATCTTATGTTAACACGTGGGCAGAGAAATTGACCCGTGTGAACATCAAGGTTAACACTCGTGAGTTGCCTCCACAATCATGTTTCACCAGAGATAACCTTTCGGTATCGGTGACGTCAGTTGTATATTACAACATCATCGACCCACAAAAAGCCATCTTTTCTATCTCAGACATCCATGCAGCCATTGTGGAGCGTACTCAAAACACCATGCGAGATGTAATTGGTGGACGCGTGCTCCAGGACGTTTTGGAGAAGAGGGAAGAAATCGCTGAGTCCATTGGTGAAGTGATCTCCAGAACGGCATGGGCATGGGGTGTTCATATTGAGTCTATTCTTATCAAGGACTTAACGTTGCCTCAATCGGTGCAAGATTCGTTTGCAAAGGCTGCTGAGGCTAAGCGGATCGGTGAAGCCAAGATCATCAACGCAAAGGCTGAGGTGGAAAGTGCTAAACAGATGAGAAAAGCTTCGGATATTTTGAGTTCTCCTGCTGCTTTGCAGATTCGTTACTTGGACGCGTTGCAGAACATGAGCAGAAACCCCGGCACTCGTGTTATCTTTATGCCTAGCGCTGACCAGATCGAGAAAATCGTCCACCTGCAGGGTCCAAACCAACATCCTCCTCAGCACCATTTGGAACCAGTGGCGGAAAATGATACTGGTAGCCGACACTTGGTGGATACCCTCTCTATGCAGGAAGCACTTCGAGAGTAAGGCATTGTCTGATTTCATGAATTCATGATTTGATGATCACTTCTGATTCACTTCTGACTTTATTCTTGATGCCTGACATCATGTCTGTTCCGACATCAATTCCAATTTTTCACTTTATGACAGTTAATTATGGATGCCTGCTCGCTGGAAGTACCGGAGACGGGCTTGTTCTAAGAGGTGCTTCGACACCTTTGATTTTGCTAATTCGAGTATTTTTTTCTCTATGGTCAGTGTAGAAAGTGTCTTAGTAGGAGTTTCTGATTCAGTGGCGTCTGCGTCCATTGCTAGTTTCTTGTATTCAGCAGATTCAAATACTGCTCCTGTAGCAGCTTTTCTCTGGTTTTCAATCATGATTCTCTGGCGGTCATGATCACGGAGTTTTTTCTGCTCGAGGATCTTATCAATGTATTTTGATTTTTGTGGTGCTTCCTGTGGTTCTGTTGTTTCCACTTCCGGGACGAATTCTTCACACTGCTGTTCTTCACGGGCCACCTTCTCTCGTTTTGCTTTCATTGCATTTTCAAACAGATCGTCATCGCTATCGGAAGAGTCATTGAACGTTGCCGTTGAAGGAATGGAGTTTTTTCCGGGAATTTTCCGCTTGCGGCCCTGGTTGAGCTTCTTCAACATGAGTTCATCAACATGGATTTTTTAGATAATGGAAATAAGTGCACTAATTCTGCCAGTACATCCGTACACCAAAGGAAAATTGGCAAGGATCCGGGACCAAGAAAATGCCGAGATCGGGGGTCTACCAGAGTAAATTGAGGTGATGTATAGGGTATTTTAGGATTTAGAAAAAGGTTATTCAGGTTTACTTTTAAAGGTGTAGATATATTCGAAGAAAGTGTACAATGTATTTTGGTGAGATAATGATAATACACAGAGAAAGTGCAAAGCAGTATTCTGGCACGATAATATCTAAGGTGCCATCATAGGAATACCTCTATATATAGATGAAGTTTTCCTATTTATATTATATTATATGTTCAAGAGTAGATTTGAGAGCTTATTTTAAAGCACATTTAAAGCACATTTAAAGCACATTTTTAGCATGTTCTAGACAACTAGATTAGACATCTGGTACCATAATATATATCCTCCAGTGCCGGATTTTTTCTCCAGTGCCAACCAGCTGCGTGAGAAATGGCAACTTCGCATTAACGACACCCTCCTTTCTCGTAACTCACGCAAAAAAAAAAAAAAAAAAAAAAAAAGAAAAAAGTGAACAAGTTACCGTCAAAGATGGACCCAAGGCTAGCGTGGCTCAACTCGGCCTACCAAACCAATGATCACAATGGCAATCTTGCCCCTCCACCGGTATCGTTCCAATCATCGTCAAATATACAAAACTCAAGCCATTCAACATCTGACCCCCACAGACCTCAACAGCCCCGCAATTACATGTTTGTCAATGCCCTGGCTGACAATTTGCCCTCACCACCACCTCCGCCTGCTTCTCGCCACTTACAACCTTCCAGCGTGGCCCATTCTCCTGTGCATCCACACGTGGACGAGGAATCGATCCCACTCTCCTTAACCGCCCAGGAGCTCACATTGGACGAATCAAAAACGTACATGCGGTGGTACTCGGATATCTTGGCTCGTACAAACCAGCGAACTATCAAGATGGCTGACGTGTACCAGTTCTTGAGCAACTTTCGCTTGTCTCACTCGGCTCAGGAGAAGATCAACCGCATCTTTTCCAAGATTCTATCTTCCATCAACATCGGCGAGTTCTTCGCCCTTCTAAGAGTTGTTTCTCACGCTTTACAAGGCCACGAACCGTCTCGTGCTCTCATCAAGGTCCAGACAGACGTGCCCACGCCTCCGTCAATCTTGCTGAAGAAACGCCAGAACGACGACCAGGAAGAGCTGGACTTCTCCTCCCCGCTGCCTGCGCACGCTGCCGACGCCCCGCTTGACCTGCCGTCAAAACCTCTCGACTTGGACTCTTTTACTCAGTTCATGTTGACCGGTGAACGTCCTGAAGAGCGTGCACTGGCGAAGAAACGCTCCAAGAAGCAGAAATCCGTGAAATTCTCCGACCAGGTGGTTACTGATGTTCACGATGTGGCTCCTGATCAGAACCTTCAGTCTTCTGCTGAGCTTGACTATTCGCTCCCCATGAACCAGCTCATGAACCGCCTATCCAACACAAAACGTGCTGATTCTCCTGTCATGGGTGGCTCCTCTTCTCCTGCAAACAATTCTCTACAACCTCCCAATCTTGGTCCAGAGCTTGTAAGGTCTCCAGATCCAGAAGAACGTGAGATTCTTCGTGACATGGAACCCCAGATGCAGAATTTCCAGAATTTAAATTCTGTCGACACCATGCTGGTGGATGGCGTGCCAGCACAACTCTCCTTCAATGCCCGTCTGCAGCAACAGCTCCCTCAAGAGTCTCTGCTGCCTCAGTTGCTAAGACCCAACATGACTGGACCAGCTCAAATGGCTCAGATGTTCCATGGAGATCCTGCTCTGTCCAATAACAACATCAACAACAACAATAACAACAACGCTGCCGCTCCGCTCCGACCAAATATCACCGGCCCTGCAGACATGGCACGGCTCATGTCCCCCGATCCCGCCCCCACCGCCAATATCAACAACAACTTCAATAACCAACCCAAGGTATCATTGCAATCGTTCACTGACCAAATGACCGGCGATACCGCCGACAACACAAGCATGAACGCTCGCCTAAACCACACTCACCTGCCCTCACCCCCTCCGGTACCTGCCATGAGACGTGCCAGATCTGCATCACAGCCCCAATATTCCATAGACGGGAAACCCGATCCGATGGCTCAAGCCTACCAGCAAGACACTCATCTCGATGCCAACCCTAATAGATTCCGCTCGGCATCATTGTCTCCGCCACCGCAGGCTCCCCCTGTTCCTACTCGTTCGCCACTATCATCACGTCCTACGCCTCCTCCACCTCCTCCATCGCGCCGCCGTGGCAGCTCCTTTCAAAATGCACCTTCTACTCAATCCTCATCCGATACCCCGCCTCCATTGCCTCCAAAGGTTCCACAAATGTACCAGAACCCCGATGGTGGCTCCAGCACCGCCAATATACTAGACGACTTGAAAGCATTACAAGAGGAGGTGGACAAAATCCGTGATATGGCCGGTGGATTTTAACTACTACAAACACCACTATTTCCTTATAATACATGAATACATGCATACTCAAGATATACTAATACAAATATTCATCATCACATCATAACGCTTCTCTGTTTGAACCTCATCCGCCGTATCATCGGCCTAATCATCGCTCTCATTCTTCTTCATCATGGCAATCTTCACAAGCGGTGCCAACGACGACACATCGTCACTGTTCTGGATGAACTTATCCTGGAGCAACTCGGCTGCTGTTCCTCGCTGGTTAAAGTCCACTTGCAAGCACCATGCGAGGAACTTCTTGATGTCGTAACTGAGAGCTTCTGGCTCCTTCAACCGCGGCGTGCCGTTGGTGGCAATCAAATAGAGTGCTCTCAACGGCGTCTCGTTGAGGTATGGAGGTTCTCCCTCGATCATTTCAATCATCATAATTCCTAGAGACCAGATATCAACCTTGGGTCCGTACTCCTTTCTGGAAACAACTTCTGGGGCCATCCAGTACGGAGTGCCCACCATGGTGGTTCTTTTAAGGTTGAGCTCGTTGATCTGAGCACAGAAGCCAAAGTCAGTCATTTTGATATTGCCGTCAACATTAAGCAAAATGTTGTCTGACTTGATGTCTCTGTGGATAACGCCCTTGCTATGCAAAAACTGTAAACCTTTCAAGGTTTCTCTGCTGACTGCACCAATCTGGGCCTCTGTCATCACACTGTGAGTGACAATCTCCGTCAAAGATCCACCTTCCATGTACTCCATGGCTACCCAAAGCTCGCCCTTGATGAGGTACGAGTCGATGTAATTGACAATGTTCTCGTGCTTACTGCCCTTCATAACCAAGATCTCGTTGATGATGAGCTCCTTCTTGGGCTGCTGCTCGAGGTTCATCTGCTTGATAGCCACGATCTTGTCCGATGGGCCAGCCACCGACCTGGCAATGTACACACCACCAGAGGCTCCCTGGCCAATCTTCTTCAAGTCCTTGTAGTAGTCATTCGGATCTCCCTGGGTGCAAATTTCTTGCAACTTGGCGATGATCTGCTTATTCTTGCGCTTCTTTTCTTCTCTTCTCTTTTGAGCAAGGAGAGCAGCTTTCTTCGCCCCGTGCACCGGCTGCTGACCTCCGTCTTGCTGAGTAGTACCGCCTTCTCCACCGCCACTTCTGCTTGAAGGCTTACTTCTCTCGTGCAAGTCTTTTTCTCCAATCACTTGCTCAAACGCTTGCGCTGGTGTGGCTTTGTGAGATGGTGGTGCCGGCGGAGAAGCTGGCGGTACCGGTGGTGCTGCACGTTGTTTCTTCATACGCTCCGACTGTGCTGGCTGGTTAGACTCAAATTTGGCCGTTGGAGCAACCGGTGCTGTCGTGGAGCCCTTCTTCGCTGGTTGCGCTTGCGATGCAAGCGAATAACTATGCGACTTGGACTTGGGCAATTGGGTTGGTGGCTGCGGAGCAGCTCTTAAAGGCCCGCTGATGTTGGGGAGTGGACCTGGCGAAGAGTCCTGCTTCTGAAGGTTCTTCATTAAACCCTTGGAGGAAAAGGACCGGTTGCCCATGAACGGGGTCTTTTTCGCCGATTTAGGCGTTTCTGCTTGTTTTACCAGCGGCGTGGACGGTGGTTTCGGAGCAGGACGTGTAGGGATAAACTGGTGCTCCAATGGGGACCCAGTGGCAGAGATGCTTTGCTTATTGGCAATCATTTGCTGTGAAGGAGTGGTGATTTGCGAATAAGAGTGCTGTTGTTGCTGCTGCAGAGACGGCATCTTTGGCGTTGCCAACTGATCAGACAGATGTGAACTCATAGTAGGGGTCGAAGGAGGGGATGAGTGAGAAAGTGACGTTGAGCTTCCGTTTGCAACCGGTGCAGACAGCCCTCTGCTCGCATTAGCAGCTTTATTAGTACTATCGCCAGCCTGCTTGAATTTGTTGAACGCATGGTCATCAGCATTCTCGTCCTGGTAGAATGCCACAATATCCATAACAGCCTGAGGATGCTGCTGCTGCTCTGATTTGGAGATTCCACTAGCCGAAAGGAGCCTTTCCCATTCAATAGGAAGTCCAGTAAAAGAACCGTCATCGTCAACACCCACATGGGCCAAATGCTTAGCGTTGAAAGGTGTACTGATTTTCATACTAAGCTCTGGCGACGTGGCTGGATCACTATTGGCGTTGTTCGAGGACGACGTGGTGCTCTTTGATTTCCCGAACATCAGAGCAAACACATCACGAACACGATTGCCGCTCTTTCTGGTCTTCCCTGAGGTGCTCAGAGGGCTGTTGAAGCTGTTAGAGCCGTTGCTGGAGCCCTTGTGGATCACACCCATGTTCAAATCACGAGGGGACTTTTGCGTTTGTGATGCAGGCAGCTTGAACGAGAAGGGCTGACGATTTGTTGGAGTGGCAAGAGACGAGGGTCCCGGGCCTGCCTTGTTGTTGGAATTATCGGAGATTGCCGGAGTGACATTGTAGGCGGGCCTAGAATCTCGCAGACTGATAGACCCCACATTTCTGTGGACCAGTCTTGGCGGAGGAGGGGGACTTCTGATGACAGTCTGGTTGGAGGCAGACCGTTGGGCTGTGTTGTCGTATTGAGAAAACGCACCATCTAACGTTGTAGAGTGACTGATGTCGGCATCTCTGATATCTTCCTCGGTGGTGTCGTTTGTCGTTGTTGTCGGTTTGTGCAGGGAGTCGATTTGAGGAACGTCGGAGTTCTCAGGAGCCGAGTCGGATGCCGAATTGGAGTAGCGGAACTCGCGCTGTCTGAGGTACTCGTCGATGTCGAGATCGGGTCGAGGTTTGCCCGGATCGAGCATTGGCTTGTAGTGTTCTAGCTCCGGGGTATTAAGGTAGTGGCTTTGAGGGAGTGACATGTCGGCGTTGCTCAAGTCACCACGAGCAGGCACGTCGATGGCGTCATTGGACGGTCCAGTCAAGCTGTGTGGGGAGTTTTCCGTTGAGATTCCGAGACCCACCGAAGGCTCCGGGTAGGGGTTTTCAAGGGGGTCGTTGCTGGTAGAGTTGAGATTGTTGACGGCTGGAGAAGACGACAGCGAGTGGTCTAGAGAGCCGTTTAAGGAGGCGGAGTGGGAGGGGTCGTTGGAGGAGAAACGAGAGTGGGAGTCAGAATGGGATGAATCCCGAAGCAGACTGGAGGCAGTTAGAGGGAGTGAAGGAGGGGCAAATTTGGGCACTGGTGTTTGGGAGGGTGGATGTTGGTTATTGTTATTGTTATTGTCGAGTTCAGGAGTGGAGGGGATGTCAGATTTTGCATTGGGCACGTCGTTATTGGAGTTGGAGACATCTTGATCTGAGAACGATACTGGATCATCAAGCTTTGAAACATTGGCCACTTCTTCAGACACGTCAGCAGGAATTTTAACGGACTTGGAGGAAGAGTTTTCAAGATTGAATGCTTGTAGAGGGGTTTCACTTAGTTCCGAATCACTTGCCACTGGGGATTTTTTATCTTCTACGTGGTCAGGAATGGAGTCGACAGATGGAGAGGCTTGTTTGAGACCATTGAAGTCGAAAGTGCCGGGCATTCTTGGAAGACCACCTGAATGGGCGGAAGTATCAGCACTTGGAGTTTTTGGGGATTTGGGAGTATTTGGCTGGAATTCATTTCCCGAAGAGGTAGTTGAGGGCAGAGCGGGTAGATTTGATTTCTGGGAGGGAGAAGTTGGAGATTTCTGGGAAGAAGACAGTGGGGATTTCTGGGAGGCATTTTCAAATGCCAGCATGACTTGAACCACCGGAGAAGATGGAGCCATTTGGAGTAGGTTAAATTTAAGGAAAGGAAGGGGGTAATTGACCAGATGAAAAACCAATTTCGAATGAAAAGTATAAAATAGATAGGAAAAAGAGCGTGAGGAGATTTGATTGATATATTTGTTTTTTGTTTTTTTTTGGATGGATTTTGTGATGGGGGTAATTAATCCCTTGGAAAGTATTGTTTCGGGAAGTGGAGCAGATGGGTAGTAAATCAGGATGAGAAATGGACGTAACGGGAAAAAAATAATAACAGGGAGAAAAAAAAAAAAAAAAAAAAA
>JAJMHH010000084.1:0-43890 GCA_030582955.1 Osmozyma tolerans
AAAAAAAAAAAAAAAAAAAAAAAAAAAAAAAAAAAAAAAAAAAAAAAAAAAAAAAAAAAAAAAAAAAAAAAAAAAAAGAACGGATTTCGGACACCACGACAAGTAGTGTGTATCGAGGCCTAGGCGCAATGATGTGTGCAAACAAGACGATTAGCAAACAGGGCGTGAGGAAAATAATAGGAAGGTGGAGCAGGCGATTCAAGCCAACGAAAAAATAAAAGAAGAATTTGAACAGATTCAAAATAGCCATAAAAGAATGGATTTTTTTTTCTTGTTTTGAAAGCAGCTATAAATTGACGGGCATAGATTGCTTAGTGTAGAAAATGACGATGCAAAGAACAAAGCCCATTTTAGAAACGAGAATATGAATTTCATTATGTGCAATCTCAAATTGTTTAATGTGGCAACAGTGAACTAAAAGCACACGATAAGACCATAGCGCGTGGAAAAATCCACTTTTTAAGATTAAACAGATTGTCTACATGAATATTTGAAACGTAATACTTTCACAACATTGCTATATCAGTCATTCAAATCAAGTAACTATCGATCTTTTTCCTTCTATTCTTGTCTTTAAATTTTCATTTCTTTTTATTTTCTTCTCTTTTCATTTAAGTTTTAGCGGAGTTCAAGGCCGCTTGTCATGGTCGAACGGATATCCGATGAGGTACCCTCACAACCATAAGCATACGTCCTTAAGTGTCATGTTTTGAATAGATATCATTAACATCCAAATGAGCTCATTACAACTATTTATTTATTTAGTTTAATTTTTACTTTTGAGTATTTTTAAAAAAAGTACATTTCAAAAATACACAATAGTGCATGTGGTTCGAGCATGTGGCACTCACCAGATATTTCAAGGATTATGAACGGTATCACGTGTATTAATTAAGACATAATGCGGCCTCGAAGGCTCGCGAGGAACAGTGTAATGATTAAGGGAGTAACGAAAGCAAGCAGAAATGAATACAATAACCCCGAGCAGAAAAACAAAAAATAATAAAATAAAAAGTATTAAACCAATAAAACAATATTTTAGTTGGCGGCAACCTTTTGTGGGGTTCTGTCCAATTTTCTGAACTTGGTCAACACTCTTCTCAAGAAATCTTTCTTCTTCTCAGAGTTTTCTGTCTGTGTGTTGTTGGACTCTTTGGTCTTGGCTGGACCATCTTCTTTCTTCTCTTGTAGATTTTTTACCTCCTTGGCCTTGGGCTCTTTTTGTTCGTCACCTTCACCCGCGCCCTCTTGCACCTCAGTGTTCTCGCCAGCAACTTCCGTTGCCTCCTCAGCGCGCTCACCTTGGTCATCTGACTTGGGGGCTGTCACAGGCTCTTGGTTCTCCTGTGGCTTTTGTGACTCTCCCGTCACAGTTGGCGATGGATTCTTGAGTTCATCCTTGATCTCAGTGACTTCCTGTTGTTGTTGTTGTTGATGATTAGGCTCATTAGTTTCTTCGTCTGGTTTAGTGTTGGACTCGGGCTCAGTTGCCTCTTTAGCACCGGTGGCTTCAGCGGTTTCTTTGGACTCGTTGTTCTCGGTGTGGTTCTGCTTGTCGGCTAATTCATCTCTGTCAATGATAAAGAGCTTAGAAGTTCTCTTCAATCTGTCTTTAAAGCCCATCGCTGAATATATGAAAGTCAAGGGTTCAATAAATAGAAGCAGCGGTATGAATTACAAAATTGACACATGGGGGGAGCGCCAGATAGGTCCTCTTTTATATGCACTGGCTTTAGGTCCAGTTGACGGGGGGTCAGGAAGGCAGACACTAAACAAGCTAAAGCCTTTTACAATGCAGGAAGTACAGAAGACAAACACTCCTCGCGGTTCACGGGGGATGCAGAAGCGGAGGAGCACAAAAGAAATAAAATATATTTATAAAATATATATATAAATAAATATAGTAGAGAAAAGTAGGCAACTCAATCGTTGAACGTCATATTTACACTCAATAAGTCAAGAGCTAAATGGTATATTCAAGGTAGGAGGATTTTACTTGTTTTTTCTTTTTTCTTTTTTTTTTTTTTCTTTTTTTTTTTTTTTTTTTTTTTTTTTTTTTTTTTTTTTTTTTTTTTTTTTTTTTTTTTTTTTTTTTTTTTTTTTTTTTTTTTTTTTTTTTAAGTATGTGGAAAAATCGCCTGAGGCAAATGCCACAGCCGAGCCCTATGTGGACCATCACGAGGCAATGACGGCTTCACTAGCCGTGTGTGCGGGTCATTTCAATATCAGTAGAGATTAAACAATAATATAAATAAAATTAAATTTGACCTTTAGCCAGCTACCACAAACATTATTATACAAAATGCTCTAGTTTCCCTATATTAATTCCTTCATAAATTTTTGCTCTTGTCTGCAAAGCCGTTCTCATCAAGCATTCGAGTAATTTCCTCCCGTTGCAGGGCGCCTCAGATCTCCCGGGTCACGCACGTCTCGTCTTTTTCCGAACCGCATGTTTAGACGAATACTATCCATACGCACGCTTTCGGAGTTTTTCTTTGGTGAGACGAGGCATAACCACAACAAAGGGCTTAAAAGACGTGAATAACACGCATGATACAGCCTCAACGAAGTCTGCTTTCAAAAAGACATACCTATTTTTTGAAAGCTCTTAATATAGAAAAACAAAAAATGAAAACGACACGTTTTTTCCACGGTTTCGTTCTGCTGGCCATTCCCTTTTCTGGTACTTTCACCCCTCAAATGCATCTTTGACACACGCCGTTACGGTGCTTTTGTCGCGGAGACGTTCGCGGTGCAGGCAAAAATTCCTGCTATTATCGCATGTGGCGTGACCATCCAGGTACGTCTTTTTTTCTTTTCTGAATTTACTTTTGCTTTCTTAATACTCTTGTTTTGTCTTCAATCTGTCTTATCTACATTTAAGCCAAGCCTTACCATACACAACTACCCATGGCAACAACCCACTTCTTGTTTATTTTGGGTCCTTACCTTCATCTTCTTAACAATGTAATATCGTGGATTCCTGACTATAACCACTTGAACTACCATTTCTTACATCTCCTCTTCTGACTCTGCCTCTGTCTCTCTCATCTCCTCTTTTGTACCGTTCATCTCCTCTATGCCTCACTCCAGCCGCCCTCAGACACTCAGTGGTCCACCCTCTGTTTCTCAACCACTCACGTGACACAGTGCGCACAATTTTTCATTCCTCTCGTCATTGATCTCCAGCTGCAAAAATAGACTATCCATCGGCACGTCCCAAAAAATGGAGCGCTCCTCGCTGAACCCTCCTCCTCTTCTTTTGGAAAACTCCCATCTTCCCACTCATTATGACTTGTCTTTGCAATTAGACCACACAAAGCCCAACTTCTCCGGTAAAGTGCTTATTCCTTTAGTCAAGAACCAACACTTCTCTGGCCAACATGACCATTTCCAATTCTCCCTCAACTGCAACAAGATCGTCATCACTAAGGCCCTCCTCAAACTTTCCACTCAAGATGAGCCCATTTCGCTACTCCCCAAGTTGGACAAGTTGGCTCAACGTGTGACATTCAACCTTACCGACCCACACCCTCAGAATCTCGACCCCGTCTCTATAGACATCACCTTCTTGGGCAGCATCAAGACCATTCAAACATATCAGGACGCCACCTACGGCTTATTCAAGACAAACTACTCCGACAGCATAGAAGGAAAATCCGACAACTACATCATTGCAACGCATACCCAGCCATACGGATGCCGTACTATCTTCCCCTGTGTGGATGAACTCACGGTCAAAGTGCCCATTGCTCTCTCCATCACAACCAACAACCGCTTCAAGGCTGTGTCAAATGCTGTTTTGAAAAGTAAGTCCCATATAGAGATGACCGACACCATGAAACATGTGTTTGATGAGACCCCGCCAATCGCTACCTCGGTGTTCGGCTTCGTCGTTGGTGATTTGGAAGAGATTGAGGAGCTCTCAACAACAGAGGCAAAGACCCCGGTCAGGATCATTACCACAAAGGGTGATTCATCTATGGCACGGTACGCGTTGCATGCCACGAGCACCCTTTTGCCCTACTTTGAAAGAGTACTCGGTGTCCCTTACCCTCTTCCAAAGCTTGACATCGTGGGAATACCTTTCTTGAGCGACTGGGTGATGGAAAATTGGGGAATGATCACGCTCATCAAGGACGGGTTGCTTCTTAACGAACACCATGCCTCCGATGCCGCTAAGCACCAGTTGAGACAGATTCTCGCTCACCAATTGACCCACCAGTGGATTGGCAACTTGATCACCTTTGATGAGTGGAAGTACATGTGGCTAACCGAGTCCATGGCTACCTTCCTTGGTGATTACGTCTTGTCGTTAGCTTCTTTGGAAAGCTCTGATGCTGACTCGTACAACCGAACCAAGACAGATCTCGTGGAGACTTCTATGGACACCGACTGCTTCCACAACCTGCCCATCCCAAGCTTACACGAGCACATGAACGAAATCAACACCGGGTTGGACGCTACCACTGGCTCGCTTTTCGAAAAAAGTGCTTACGACAAGGGCATGATTATCCTCAACATGGTGGCAACGCAAATGCAAATTGAGAACAATAGCAAAGATATTGCTCCTTTTTTTGCTGCCTTCAAAGAAGCTTTTGGATCCTTCCAGTATAAAACTATCAAGCCACACGAACTCTGGAGCATCGTGAACGAAAAGACCACTTTCGATGTGTTGACTTTTATTCATTCGTGGACCCGCTATGCGGGGTTTCCTTGTATTCAAGTCAGGGAAAAGAATGGAGGTCTTCACCTCACTCAACATAGATTTCTCTACAACGAAGATGTCAACGAATTGGGCCTTGAAGATCCTCCTTTCTACATACCCCTCAGTATGAAGGTGGTTGATGACAAAGGTGGACTCAAGCACGTTAGCTTGATGCTCTCGGATAGGTCGATGGATTTGGAAATCAAACCACATCAATTGGTCTCCATCAATGAGAACAAACAGTTCTATTACAAGACGGTCTACGATAGCAGTCTTCGTGAGCGTATTGTTGAGAAAGTTTCAAACAATCTACTCACGTCTCTTGACCAGATTGGATTGATCCAGGACTGCGGAAAGATTCTTGGGCAGGCGTCTAAAGAGGAGGAAAAGGATGTTTTCGGGAAACATCAACTTCTTTTCTTGATGAAACTTATGGATGCCTTCAGCAGAGATACATGGAAAGTTGATTACAGCGTGTTGAAGGTCGCATTGAGCTACTTGGAGATTGTTAACAATGTGATGGTCCATTTCAGTCCGTACGTGAAATTTGAAAATTGGCTTGATGACTTGGCCTCGAGGCTTATGAACAAGTTAGGTGACTGGGAGAAGATCGTTGAGCAGACTTCTGCACAGTATGATGCAACGGAGTTTGAAGTCAGGAACACTGTGTTGCAGATGGCCAGTAACCAAAAGGAGAGCCAGGGTATATGCAAAAGGCTTTACAAGAGCTTCGTGAACTCCGGTGTGACCCACAAGTTTGTTCCGAAGGAGCTTTTCTCCAGTATGTTGAATGTTACCGTGGCCCAGAGCAACATGAGCGAGTACAAGCAGGTGCTAGCGCTTGTGAAGAACGCCAATGTTTCTTACCTAAAGCACACCAATGGGACCAGCCAGGAGTTGCAGACGGCGGCTGTTGCATCGCTTGGTTTCGCAAGGAAACCAGAGCTTCTCCAAAAGACTTTGCATTTTGTGAACACCAACATTGACTCGAAGATGATCGAGTTGGCTCTCTTGGGGCTTAAGTACCAACCCGACAATGGAATCAAGCAGATGGTGTGGGCATGGTACAACGTCAACTACGAGCAATGGGTGAAGAGATCTCTTTACAAAGAGTCAAAGTGGGCCAAGCAAATAGGCGTGACAGTGCTGAATATCAGCAAGATCATCCTCGGAGAGGTGATGGCATGCGACAAGAAGGCAGTGAATGGGTTCATCAACAGCAAGGTGGGCAAGTTACCCCCACACAAGTTCCAAGAGACGTGGGATCAGATCAGAGAAGAAGTACGCGAGAAGGAGGCGATCGCATCGTTCTACGACGATGTGGTTGGGCAATTGTAAATAGCGATGTGTTTATTGTAGAAATAGAGTTATAGAATCGTCATTATGTAGGCGAGAAAGAGCGCGACAGAAAGATATCTAGACCAGCTAGATCTCCCACTTTATTCTGCCGTGGGCGTCGGTCTTGACCGTGTTGAGGATGGCGGATGCAAGATTGTCGGAGGCGTCGTAGTCCATGGAGTCCAAATGAACAGGGTGGGTAAAATGAGAAGGTAACTTTGGCTGAGAGCGGCTGTGGTGTAGACTTGGGGTATGCGATGGAGAAGCCGAGCTCTGCTGGGGATGAGAAGGCAGTCTGGAATGCTTGAAAGTTGATCGGGATAACTTTGATCTCACTCTTTCCAAGCGAGGGCTCAGGGAGAAGATTTTTTGTTGAAGCTGTGGAGAAACCATTGGCGAAAGGCTGTGATGAGTCTTGATGAAGAAAGCCTCTGTTGAAACTAGGCAACAACAAGGTACTTATACTTTTTTTGCATCACGGCATGTAAGCGTGGTTGCACCTTTGGGCCGTGCAGGAGAGGTGTTTTGAACCTATTTTACGGGATCGAGGCGTATAGAGATGGCACGCGCGGGGGGGAAAACGCACCAAAATAAGCGAACCTAGCGAGGAAATTCGAAGGAGCCACTTTCTTGCAGCCTCGCTATTGACAGCAGGAGTTTCGGGGGTGTTTGAAACAATCAAAGGAAGGAGGTTGGACCGGGCAAAGAAAAGAGGCTTACAATTGAAAATGAGAAGCTTCATCAATGTGGAATGATAAAACATTTTTGTTGTCATTTTTTGAGAATCGGAATGAATGATCAATAGTAGGTCGATTTTTTTTTTTTGCAACATTGAATTAGGAGAGGGGGTAACTTTTTTTTTCTTTTGTTATTGTTTTCTGTTTTTCGTGTGCAGTGGATCAGTGAGCGCGCTTGAGACCTTGCGTGGTCTAGAATTCGTTCCTTGGGCCCACTTAACAGGTACATCGTTTTTTTTGCCTTACGAGGAAGACGGCAAAACACCTAAATGCAAACTAAACCTAAAACACGAACTAAAAAATAAAAGAAACATTAGTACCGTCAGAACTACCACTGAACCTGTGATAAGGATTTTATCCTACTATTTTTGGTCCCGCTCGCAGTTGCCTGGTTTTGCGGAGTAAACATGTTTCAAAACGTTTCACTTTGGTGTCCATTCTGCTTCCGCACGCGGGGATTCTCCCAAAAAAACATCACCCCACCAGTACTCGTTCTAGCTCTGGAGAGATGTCTCTCAATACCGTCAAAAGTTTCTGTCTCGACTTGCGACTAGTGATCTCTTCCAGAATGTCTTGCTTTTCCTCTACTTGGGCGCAAACTGTAAAAAGTTTACCATTTACTTTCTTTGTCCTCCATTATTGTATCCCGCATCTACGGTGTGAATATCGCACTAACCCGATGCAACATCTCTTGGAACAACCTCTGTACAGGCATTTCCTACTTTGTGTTTCGTTTGCCTTCCTTATCTAAAGTGTTTATGTATTTCCCTGCTCACTCTATCTTAAAGCTGCTTCTACTGCCTTAAAGAAGTAAAAGACTCATGCTGTCTATGCATTATTCATGTTCTTGAAACACTACTCTTCTCGTCAACCTCAGTCGACTCCCCCTCTTCTCTTTGTCTCAACTCTTCCTCAATATCAAGGTTCTCTTGAATGTCCCACAACTCTCCGTAGAGAGACCCCGCCTGGTTGATCAACAGTTGGTGGTTGCCCTCCTCTTGCACAAACCCTTGGTTCAAAACAATGATCTTGTCACTGTCTGCGATTGTTCTCAATCTGTGTGCAATGGAAACATTTGTACACCTGTATTCCTTGAATGCAGATCTAAGTGTTCTGAGTAACGCTTGCTCGGTGTGAGTATCAAGCGCACTAGTGGCTTCGTCGAACAATGTGATTGGCGCTCTCTTGAGAAGAAGTCTGGCTATCGCAAGTCTTTGTTTTTCTCCTCCTGAGATCATAAGTCCTCGCTCACCGACAATAGTCTGCAATCCCTCTGGGAGGTCCTTCACAAGACTATCGAGCTTGGCCTTGGCAATAACCTCATTGATCTCCTCGTCGCTGGCATCGAGTCTACCATATCTGATGTTCTCGATTATGGTGTCATTGAACAATGGTGTCTCCTGAGGCACAACTCCAATGGCTTTTCTGAGAGACGTCAAATCGACCTTCGAGATTTCCTGCCCGTCAATTAAGATTCTGCCCGAGTCCACGTCGTAGAACCTGAACATAAGCTTCAAAATTGTGGACTTACCGGAACCCGAGGGTCCGACGATGGCGACTCTCTGACCAGCTGGAATCGTGAAGGTGGCATTTTGGAGAATAGGCCTGTCGGGATGGTAGCCGAAGGTAACATTCTCGAATCTGATCTCGCCAGGGCTCGTAGGGTTGAGTGCCAAATTTGGTGCTCCTGGAAGACTCTTGATCTTGACGTCGTGGTTTTGAAGCTGGAATAAGTTCTCCATGTCGAGTAAAGACTGCTTAAGCTCTCTGTACACGGAGCCCAAGAAATTGAGCGGCACAGAGAGCTGGAACACAAGCTGGTTGATCAACACGAGGTCACCCACACTCAATGCGCCACTGGCAACGCCTTGACATCCCATATACATCATTGCGGTCAAGGCCAGGGTGAAGATGAGATTCTGACCACCGTTCAAGAAAGCCAACGAGGTAGCCACCTTGATGGAGGCATTCTGGAAGTTCGTAAGGGCATTGTTGTACTTTTTGCACTGGAAAGCCTCGTTGTTGAAGTACTTCACAGACTCGAAGTTTATCAACGAGTCCAACGCCACGGATGCGGCCTTATTATCGGCATTGTTAGCCTGGCGTCTGAAGCCAGTTCTCCAAGCGGTAGTCCTGACTGTGAAGATGGAGTAGCCAATCATTGTTGCCAATGTGACAGCGGCAAACGAGAGACCGTAGTTATAGGTCAAGATACCGCACACCACGGATATCTCAAAGGTGATTGGGATGATATGGAACACCATCGCGCTTAACACATAGCTTATACCTTTTGTACCTCTATCAATTGCACGAGTGAGGCCACCGGTTTGACGGGATAAGTGGAAGTTGAGGTCCATGTTCAAAAGATGGCTAAAAGTGTTGTTGGCCACGCGTTTTATGGCCAGCTGTGCAACAGAGGCAAACACGGCATTTCTGAGCTCTCCGAACAAGACAGCACCAAAACGAGCACCACCGTATGCCAAGATCATAGACCCGATTACGGCACCGACGGTGCCTAGTTCGTGAGTCCAGTCTATGTTCATCTCGTCAATAATGCCCTTGAAGAAAAACGGAACCTGAACATTCAAGAGCTTTGATCCGATCAACAACAGGAGTGCCACCACCACACGGACCTTAAAGCTGGGTCTGTCTTTGGGCCAGATGGTTGCCAACAAGGACTTAAGCATGAAGGTCTGAGAAGTGGAAATCTGGCGGCCGAAAAGGTAAGTGGAAGAGTCCTTTTTTTCTTTTTCGCCATCGTGGTCGGTTTTATTGGAAGGGGTTTTTGGCTTCTCTTGAGGGGTGGAACTGAGAGAGCGGCGGAACCCGAAGCTGGGGAGGGTTTCCCTTGAGACACTACTAGGGGGATGTAGGGAAGGACGGAAAAGGAGCAGTGAAGTGGCCAATGGACGAATTGCGGTAGTGACCGATCTGCTAGACAAAAGAGAAGCCCGTAATCGTAGCATGGGCAACATAATGAATGAATAGTTTTGTCTAATAAGATAAGGACAGTGCGGGTTTTTCTTCTTCTTTTTTTTTTCTTTTGTTTTTCCTGTTTTATTTGCCTTTCGCAATAGTGGTTGTGGTTCTTAGATTACGAGCCCGCGCATACTCTACAGCAGACAGATTTCGCAATCTGATTTAACCGGATGAGAAGACTTTGTTCTTACGCCGCGCACTCGGTTCTCTTTCTTCATGCGCACGTCTAATTGGGTGCCACGGAGCCGGATCGAGAACCGTTGAACGGTTAGTTATCTAGGGGCATTTCTGGGGAAATATTTGATTTTTGGGATAAAGCAACTTGTAATTTCTTTTCCTCTGCTATTTGCCGGTCCGTACAGTTTAGGTCTGATTTTTAAATGGTGGTTTTGTTTTCTTCTCTGGGGCTTCCTCTTCGTATTCACACAAATTGGTGGATTTGACACCCACTTTTCAAAAGTCGCAGTACTCAAAAGGTAGACACATAAAGGTTGGTATAAAATCATGAATATTGGATTTAGGATCGATGAATTCATAGTATCGTGAAAATAATTATTAAACTATTCATAGTTAGTATCTCGGAATGCTGGATCCTGGATTTTTGGACCTTGGAGGGTATGGAAATTCAGCCTACACAATCTACAGTATATTTTCCGTTCCGTTGTCCGCTGCCTGGCAGCTCTATTAACATACACTCGTAATCTAGTTCTCAGCGTTGGTCTTGGAGGAGAATTCAGCCTGCTTAACCAAGTTCTCTGGAGCATCCATTCTTGGCAACATCACCTCGACCATTCTGATCTTAGAGTTCTCGTTAAACTCAGCAGAGCTAAGCAACTTCTCGATCTCACCAACACGGGCAACACGCTCGGTCTGGTAGTTCTTCGACTTGAAGAGTGGCAACAAGCCAAGGTTGTCCCATGGTTGGATGTCGTTGTAGGTGGCAGTCTCACCGTGGATCAATCTCTCGATGGTGTAACCGTCGTTGTTCAAGACGAACAAGTATGGGGTGGTCTCCCACTTGACCATGGTGGAGATCTCTTGCACGGTCAATTGCAAGGAACCGTCACCAACGAACAAGATGACTCTCTTCTTAGGGTCGATCTCCTGGGCAGCCATAACAGCACCCAAGGTGGCACCAACAGTGAAACCAATGGAACCCCACAACACTTGGGAGATACCCACACAGTTTTGAGGGAATCTGGATTGGACAATACCGAAGGCAGAGGTACCGGTCTCGGTGATGATGATATCACCCTCTCTGAACCAGCTGGAGAATCTAGACCACATCCACTCTTGGGAGATGGCGGACTCGGCAGCCAATGGAGCAACAACCTTTTGTTGAGGAACTGGCACTGGCTTGTAGTTGGAGACGAGACCACCAATCTTGCCCAACAAAGCTTGCAAGGTCTCCTTCATCTGCACACCAGGGAAGGTAGCTTGTCTGATCTTGGTGTAGTCAGAGTGGAACTCGACAATGTTCTTGGTCTTGTAAGAGTAGGAGAAGGAACCGGTGTTGAAATCAGACAACAAGGCACCGACAGAGAGAACCAAGTCAGAAGACTCAACGGCCTCCTTGACAGCTGGCTCGGAAAGAGAACCAACGTAGACACCACCGAATCTTGGGTGGTCTTCGTTCACAGCAGACTTACCCATTGGGGTGGTAAAGACTGGGAAGTTGGTGGCGTTGACCAATTGAGCAACCTCCTCCTTGCAGCTGTGTCTGGAAGCACAGGCGTCAACTAAGATGACTGGGTTCTTGGCGTTACCAACCAAGTTCAACACGGTCTCGATAACCTCGGACTGGGCCTCAGGGTCGTTCTTCTTCAAGGCCAAGTCAATAGGGGTGTCCAACAAAGATGCTGGCACGGTCAAGTCAACCAAGTTGGCTGGCAAACCCACGTAGACAGGTCTCTGGTGGACCCAGGCCTCTCTGATGCATCTGTCGATCTCCTTAGGAGCGGAGTTGATGTCAGAGATGAAGGCGGTGGTCTGGGAGATGTTGTTGGACATTCTGTGGAAAACAGTGAAGTCACCGTTACCCAAGGTGTGGTGCAACAACAATTGCTTGGCTTGAGCAGAGATGGATGGGACACCAACAACGTGCAACATACCAACGTGCTCAGCGTAAGAGCCAGAAACACCGTTCAAGGCGGACAACTCACCGACACCGAAGGTGGTGATAAGACAGGCGAGGCCCTTAACTCTGGAGTAACCATCGGCGGCGTAGGCGGCGTTCAACTCGTTGGCGTTACCAGCCCATCTCATACCGTCAACCTCGTAGATCTTGTCCAAAAGGGACAAGTTAAAGTCACCGGGAAGACCGAAAATGGTTTGAACTTTGAGCTGGTTCAATCTCTCGAAAAGATATCTACCCAAGGTAATTTCAGACATGATTAATTAGACGATTTGATGTTTTTTGTGATGATGATAAGAAGAAAGAAAAAAAAAAAAAGGGGAACAACTAGCGACCGGCTGGTTCCCTTATATACCATTTGGATGGCGTTCGGGTAGAATCTGTAGTGGCATGATGGCCTGTTTGCATAAGAGCATACACACCGAATGTGGTCAGCCTAATGACTTGGCTAAGTGCATACTGAACTAGATGCGCGCCGGAAGTATGCGCTTACGCTGTTATATGCTTTCAGGGAGCTCTGGTGAATATGCACCTGGTTACATTTTTTTCATCCTCAAGGTGACCACTAACGTAAGCGCATTGGCATAGCGCTCCCGTAGCTGTAAGCGTTTGCTACTGTTGATTTCTTTTTTTTGATAACTATTTTTGTTGTTTTTTATTTTGTGCTCGTTTCTTTTATTTCTCTACTGGCCCTGAGTCTCAGGCACTAATGTTTGCTCTGCACAGAAGCCGATGGATCGGAATATTTGCATCATTCGGATTATTTTCTACTTCATCTGATCATTACATTGCCTTTTTGCCCGTTGCACTCATCTCATGTATTTCCTTACGCCTACCCACCCCATATTTTCAAGGCGCAACCCGCCCGTAAAGCCTTCTCTGGTGATTCTTTACCGCAACCGCCACCAGACTTCTATTTTTATATTTGGTGTAGCTCTCTATGTAGATGCTTCGCTATACTGCCGCCGTTTATGGTCATGTGGGCCAGGCTATAAGCCACTTAGCTAAGATGATTGGGTGCTGGCCTGCATGGACATTTTCATCTTGTCCGTTTAAGCGCATACGACAAGTGAGAGCATCGTTTGGTTTTTTCACTCTCGCCGTGAGGCTATCTTTTCGTAATTCATGCTGCACCCTTGCAAAATGAATAAAGAGCCAAGAAGAAGGGCAGAATAGTGCATCCCAAGATTCTTCTTCTATTCTTTCTATTCTTTCTCTACTTTCTAGCTTCTGCTCTTCCTTTGGCCACCTCGGTCTTTACCACCGTTCTCATAGTCTACCGTAGGGAGAAGCCGCGTATGTGCACTCGGCCCGAAGAATTATCTCACTCACCCGAACCCAAAAAATAAGCAACAAAAACGAAAAAGTTCCTTACCTGAAATACCCTACTGGCCACTTTTGACGTCCCTATTCCTACACATAATCACGTGCTATTTGCTTTTACATCACTACCTCCACAGACTGTGTTAATAATCCCGGTAACTCCCGCTTTTTCTGTTTTTCTACTCCCCGTTCACCTCCGGAGGCACGTGTTTACGTTCATGTGCACGACGAATGTTTTGTTTTTTTTTTTGCTCCCTGTGTTTTACTCCCGTTTTAACCCCCCGTGAATATGGAATACCACCTAAAATTCGTAATTTCAGAGATCTGATGTGAAATACATCCAACTTTCATACCTAAAATTCCCTTGTAACTTGGCAAAGATCTCTGTATTCCTTTTTTCTCCTCGTCTTCTACTTTTTCCTATCACTGCCACTTCATTTACTGCCGCTTTGTCTAGAATTTCGCCACTTGTTTACACGCGAATCGTGTTGTGGTGACCGCCTGCATTTGGCACGCCCGACACGTTTCTGGCCCCACTCTCCTTTCCCTCGGTTTCTAGTCTCTGCACGACCTCCGGGTAACGCCATGTGTGCCCATATCACCTGAATTCCATGTGAGTTTTTGACCCGTGACAACTACTCTTTTCCAAATCACGTTGCGAGAATCACGTTCTTCCTGCCCTAGCTCAGACGCTAATAACCATATACAACAGGAATATCTCTGAATTGAAAAACTATCAAGACTTTTGATAACAATTCAAACTCTTCTTTTTGACGACTAATACTTATAGCAAATACTACTGTAACAAAAAAATTTTTTGATTGCAGAATCCCCAGTTAATTTTACTTATCCCTTTATTGTTTACTATTGACGCCGCTGGCCACGTGAACACAAAATGCTGACCAAGAGAGAAAACGAAGCTTCTTACGTTGACGCCAACAAAAAGAACAAGATTGACGACAACAAAAAAGATGACATAGCAATTGACTCCGAATTGTTGGGTGACCAATCATCTTACGCAAACTCAAGTAATGCCGATGGTGGAAGCAACAAGGATGATGATGATGCCGCTGTCGCTGCTGCTGCCTCCTCGTTGGTCTCAGACTCTGACACCGCCAGTGCCGCTGCTGCCGCTGCCTTGAGCCACCAACAACAGCAACCTCACCACCATTCTCACCACCAACAACAACATCAACAACAACAACACCAACAACAGCAACAACAACAACAACAACACCTGTTGCACCAGAGATTGTATGAGAACGCTTATGGATCTCCTGTCCACGCAACTCTGCACAGATCTGACCTGACCTTGTTGCAGCCCACAACTTTGCCACCACCAACCACCACCAAGCCTCCTCATGGCTCTGACGAGTGGCACAAGGTGAGAAGAGAGAACCACAAGGAGGTGGAGAGAAGAAGAAGAGACTCCATAAATCAGGGAATTAAGGAATTGGCTGCTTTGATTCCAACTCCTGACACCAACAAGGCTCAAATATTACTGAGAGCTGTTGAATTCATTAGAAGATTGAAGGAGAATGAGAACAACAACATTGAGAAGTGGACTTTGGAGAAATTGTTGACTGAGCAAGCCGTCAGTGAGTTGAATGCCTCCAATGAGAAGTTGAAGGCTGAATTGGAGAGAGCTTATCGTGAAATCGAGTCTTTGAGAAGAAAGCTTGACGAAAAGGCTTAATCCACAAAGGCAAATGTCTCTTTATGCCACTGTACCATTATCTGTGTTCTATAATTCCTCGTTGTATTTTATGTTTGTTTAATGAACGGTCTGTATTACCTTCCTTCTTGACAATGGTCAAGTCGACTTACTACATCAAATAGAAGTCATTAAAAATTAAATGTTACCATATGTGTATGCTAATTAATGCTGGTTTTGTTGTTGGGGTTCACGTGGTTCTCATATAAAGTTTGGAACCTTCTCACCTCCAGCTCAAAGGAGTTGTAGTCTTGCCTTAACTTGTACAAGAACGGATCGTACTTCAATGGTTTGAAGTCAGGGGCATGCTCCACAAGGGATTCAGTTGACTTTCCAAAAAGAAGTCTCATAATTTCTGCTTCATGAAGCGCAGTGGTGTCTCTCAGAAGAACATAATCAATAAGGATTTCGTCGTCGAGCAACAAATCGAGAAGGTCTTTCTCTTTCAACTCGAGTAAATGTGAAATCTCACTTGTGGTCAATTGCTTATTAGTATTTGGTCTTTCAAGATTGGCATTGTTGGTGGAATGTGAAGACTTTGATCCATAGAAAAGATTCCATTGCTTTCTTGCCCGCAAAAAGAATTTGAGACTATCTTGCAGAATCCAAAGTCTTAATTGTGGCATGAACAACCGACCAGTGAAGAACTTTTGCATAAGCCCTTTCTGATGATATTCTGCCATCAATATGTCAGAGTATCTCTTTGGGATGTAAGCGACTTCTCCCTCAACGTAAGACTTGATTAGTGGTGAGAGCTCTTTGAGACTCAGGAAATGTTTGTTCCGGCAGTTGTACACCTGCAATTCGTTGTTGATAGCAACGTTTGCGTGTTTGTTTTCATCAACAAAATCAGGAAGGATACCTTTGTATCTATCAGGAGCTTTATCGCTGCTCACAGCCAACCCAGTGATATCAATGTAAAGTCCCGAGTCTATGTCAATGAAACGAGCATCAATATTATTGAGACCGTTAGCGTGATTTCTGACGGTAATTGACGAACCGCAGTCTAAGAAGTATCTTCCGAATCCATCGTTTGCATCCTCAACAACGAGAGACTGGTTGTAATGCATTCCGAGCTTGTGCAAATCCATCACTGGCACTTGAACGTCAATGTCGTTATCCCAAGGGAAAGCAAAGCCGTTCCAGTACCAGGACAAAAGAGAGCCATGGGCCATCCAGGTAGTGATTCCTTGTTTTCTGCAAAAAGAGAGCCAAGCTCTTGTCATCCTATGGAGGGCAGCGTTTTGCTCAAAGGAAAAAAGCTTGACTCCGCCAAAGAATCTCCAGTCGTAATGATCACCAATTGCAGTATCAAAAAGTTTGACTTCAGTGAAATACTTTGGGGGATGCTCCTCCTTAGCAAGGGAGAACTTGATGGAATCGAGATAGCTCCTCTCATGGGTGGAGAGCGTACTTTGTTTCTCTTTGTCGGAAAGCTCCTTGATAATGGCCAAGGGCAGAAGAACAAAGTCTTTGTGTTCCAATTTGACCTCATAGTTTGTCATGACTTTGTCTTTGGAGCAAGGGACTTGCTTGTTGAGCAATCTGAATTCCTTGAGGGTATTGACGGTTTTGGCACCCAGACGCTTGACGTAATCATCAACCAAACCATTGTGGAGCAATTTTTGTCTTTTCCCAGTGGTAATGTTATAAGAACCAGAGTCTGTCAAAAAAATGACAGAAGTTGGAGGAGGGGCAGTGGAATACATGTACGATCTTCCTGCAATGAAGGCCTTTTCTTCAGTCATCTTTCCCGGCTTTGAAACAACATTGAAACCGTATCTGAGAGCGTTGCCGTCGTCGTGATCAGCAGGAAGGTTTATGTCAGCAACACAGAACAGGGCCGGATCGAACGAGTGGTGGGGGTTTTTCTTTTTATGATCAGTAGCCCATTTTTCTTCCTTGTCACGGTGATCTAGGAAAGAGCAGGATTTCTTGGGTCCATCGGCGAAAAGAAATTGGTTCAACACAGACATGTCCATCCAGTCAGCCCAGTGGAAAGGAGCTTCCAAGCCCAGTTTAGCACCATGAACTCTGAGGTGATGGTAGTAGAAGGCTAGAGTAAAGCGAGGATCAAAGGGTTGGACATCTTGGCGGGAATCGCTAGATTCGAAGAAATAAGACGGTATTTCGAGTTGAGTCTGAGCTTCGGTAATTTCGGTATCTATGGCCCAAAAGACATCCTCAACGTCATTTTTGCGGCGAGACGCTAGTAAGTGGGAGACTTTATTATTAAAGGAGGATTCGGACGTCAGCGGTAGATGGGAGTTCCACACGGACAATGATAGGGAATCAAGGTAGTTTAAACCTTTACTTGGATATATGTAAGAATGCAGTAGAAACAAGATGACAAAAAAGATCAAGGCGAGGAGCAACCCCAACTGAAGGGATTTTTTGCGCCAGCCTACGAACATTTTTTTTGGAGAAAAAAGATTCACTTAGGAGGAGTTCAAATGAAGAGCTATGGGACCAATAGATGAATGATCAGGATTCGCTTTTATCAAAGTTTCAGGTGTATATAATAAAGGGGGTGAGATGTTGAGGCGGTGCAACGTCGAATGTGGGGACCGTAAGGCAGAAGCAAAATCAAGGGTTGCGATCTGAAGGGAGGGAGATGAAAAATTGAACGAAGGGAAATTGATGATTTTAAGAAGAAAGGAATCACGAAACGGTGTTCTTTTTTTTTTTTTTTTTTTTTTTTTTTTTTTTTTTTTTTTTTTTTTTTTTTTTTTTTTTTTTTTTTTTTTTTTTTTTTTTTTTTTTTTATTATTATTATATTTTTTGATTTTCTTTTTTTATTTTATTTCGAGATTTAATGTGGGTCTGGTTAAGCTCGTAAAAAGACTGACCGAAAAGAGACGTGGCTTATCTGTGAGCAGATGCGCTGGTCGCAGGGCGGGCAGTGGTAAGACAATAGATAGAAAAATATAATAAATATATAAAGAAAAATAAAAATATTAGAAGAGAATTACGGTATTTAAAAGAGGAACATTACTTTTCGGAGGAGCAAGAATAGAATGTACTGGGGCCATAAAATTGAAGATTTTCATTGCAAATGAAGATCTTGGAAAAAACAAAAAAACAAAAAAACAAAAAAAAAAAAAAAAAAAAAAAAAAAAAAAAAAAAAAAAAAAAAAAAAAAAAAAAAAAAAAAAAAAAAAAAAAAAAAAAAAAAAACGCCCATGCAAAAAGCAAAAGCAATAGGATCAAATGAGGTATTCTTCCCGTTGGAAGCGCTGTTGCTTCTCGAGAAATGCATGAGCCGCTCCGCAGAAAACATGCGCCAAGTGCCGGACGATCAAAAGCCATTTTCTATGGACGCAAAATAAATCCGGCCATTTTAAAAAACGTCCACACGCCTTTAACTAAAAAATAATGGAAACTCGTGAGTTTAGACTTTCTCTAGATTTGATGTTTTTTTTTTTTTTTTTTTTTTTGGAAACTGTTGTTTTAGGTAGGGAAAACTCTTTTTTGTACATTAGGATAAACATCGCATCTAAGAAAATCCCAGGGAAGAAACGCGAAACTCCTGGGCTTTTTATATATATATATATTTGTTTTTTCCGTATAATAGGTCCCTCTACACATGAACCCTAACGTTCTTGCTCGCAGCCAAGGATGGAGCATTAAGGTCTTTAAGGAAAAAAAAATAAAAAAATTAGGCAATCTTTGATGCTATGCAAAGATGTGTGATTATTTTTGCCTTATTTTCTTTTTCTTCTTCTTTTTTTGTTTTTTTTTTTTCTTGTTTATTTCTTCCAATGTCAACTTATCTTAGTCGCAAGTCATCTCATCACTTCTTCGGTATGGTGCCTTCGCTTGCCGCGCAAATGCACAAATTCTTAAATTGTATAAATAAAAATCTCTTGGCACGGCCAATATGCCCACCATGGACCACTTCAAAAGTAATGTCTTGTGACTGTCTCTTTTCGACTTGTACCGCCACTGATTGGATATACAGTCCATATAAAAATAACAACAGGCAAAATAAGAAAAAAAAAAAAAAAAGTGCCATAGCTCCCCCGCTATTTCAATTTTGCATCCTTCGCTGAACTGCACAATTGGTGGGGTTTTTGCCACTGCACTTATAAGTTCCTCGTTTTGCTGCTTCGCTTCTGTGAAGAATCCTTATAGCGAGTTTCACTTAAAAGCAAACCCTTCTTTTGTTGCATTCGCTTCAAATACTCATTCGCTTATATTAAAAGCCACAGACTTTTCTGTCTGGTATACATTCTGTAGGTACTTCTCTGTACATACTTTCTGTTTCATGGTTCTCGCATGGTATTATGGGCCCATATATCCAATCACATAATCCCGTGATACAGGTCATGTGAACAATACAATCGTCACTAAGAAAAAAAACTGATTTCACAAATTTCATTTTTGCTTCGCGGACTGCATTTTTAGTCCATCTGCCATGCGGTTAGTTTCTACTAACTTGAAAGACTACGATGCTTGATAGGCTCATATATATATATATGCAGGAAATTATATTTATGATTCCGGGAGAGAGCGAAGAGAATTAAAGAACTAAATTTCGCTGTATATATTGCGTTCTTAAGTTTCATCAATCTCGATTGAATTGTATTTATTTACCATAGGTTTCGATTTGGCTGTTGTACTTTTTCCTTGCTTTTTGTATTTTCCATTTTCTATTTTCCATTTTGTATTTTCATTTTGTATTTTTCATTTTACATTTTGTATTTTACATTTTGTATTTTACATTTTGTATTTTACATTTTGTATTTTACATTTTGTATTTTACATTTTGTATTTTACATTTTGTATTTTACATTTTGTATTTTACATTTTGTATTTTACATTTTGTATTTTACATTTTGTATTTTCTTTTGTATTTTACATTTTGTATTTTCTTTTGTATTTTCTTTTGTATTTTCTTTTGTATTTTCTTTTGTATTTTCCTATTTATATTTTCATTTTGTATATACTTTTTGTACTTTCTATCTTTTTCATTTTTCATTCTCTATAAATATTTTTCCTGCCATGTTCTCGTGCTTTACGGAGTTCGCCGCGCTCACTGTTATCTAATCTCTCTTGGCTGCCAATCAACGCCTAATTTCTGTCAATTTAGCTAGTGCTACGATAAACTAAGAAAAGTGAAAGATTAAAAAATCAAAAAGAAATCAAAATGTAAAAAAAAAGAATCATAAAAAGTCAAGTCATTAATTTCTCCACAATCATGAGTCAATTATTTTATTACATTTTTATCGTCAATCGTAGATTATTCTATTCCCCACATCTCGTGTCGTATTTCTCTACGTGCTACTCTTTGCAACCGCATCTCCGTTCTCGCTCAAGGGTCCCGTCTATTCGGCGATTTTTTAGTGCCTTACTGATAAATAAGGGCGCACAGAAGAAAAAAAGAAAAAAAGAAAAAAAAGAAAAATTAAACCCTGATACCCCTCTAGGCATATCAGTAATTCCTGCACTCCTGACTCTAGTGATGGCCAACGATAAAGACATATATTAACTTCCACTATCTCTCATTTTCTTCTCCGCAAATTTTTTATTCATTTTGATTCATTCATCTTAATATATTCATTTTGATATATCTATCTCAATATATTTTGATATATCTTTCTTAATCTATTCATTTTTATATCTATCTTAATCTTCATCTTGATATATCTTAACCTTCCGTGATAATTCTCAATACATTCCCTCATGGACACCATCAAAAGATTCTCTAGACGGATGGTCCGCAAATGGACAACTAAAGAAGGCTTTTTTGGCGACTACGATTATGCCTATCTCTTCGTCCCAGACGTTCCCTTCACAAAGTCTCCTCCAAAAACTCAGCCATTTTTTGGCTTGGACTCTGATATGCCCATCTTCTTGGGTGCATTACTCGGCTTCCAACATGCCTTGGCCATGTTGGCCGGTGTGGTCTCTCCGCCGTTAATCATAGCAGGAACTGCCAATCTCAGCACAAAGCTCACCGAGTATTTGGTTTCTGCATCGCTTATCACCTCCGGTATACTATCGTGTATCCAAATCACTCGTTTCCACATCAGAGGCACCAAATACTTTGTTGGCACAGGCTTACTTTCCGTCGTCGGAACTTCCTTCTCCACAATCACCATCGTCACCAAGTCCATCCCTATGATGTACCTGGAGGGCTTTTGCCCTACCGTGGATGGCGTGAAACAGCCTTGTCCTGATGCCTACGGACGGATTCTCGCCACAGGTTGCGTGTGTGCACTTTTGAGCGTTCTCCTATCATTTACACCTGCCCGGATTCTTCACAAGATCTTCCCACCTATAGTCACCGGTCCTGTTGTGCTTTTGATTGGTGCTTCGTTGATTCAGTCTGGATTCCAGGACTGGGTAGGCGGTTCCGACTGTGTGGGCAAGACGTGCGGCTCTCCTTCGTCTAAGGAGCTTCCATGGGGGTCTGCCCAGTTCATTGGGCTCGGTTTCTTGGTCTATGTATCCATCATTTTGTGCGAGCGGTTCGGTGCCCCCATTATGAAATCTTGTGCTGTCATCGTCGGCTTGCTTGTGGGCTGCATTGTGGCAGCTGCCTGCGGATACTTCTCCTCGGACGAGATCGCCATTGCGCCCGTGGCTACTTTCCCTTGGGTTCACACGTTTAAACTAGAGGTGTACGGGCCCATTGTGTTGCCCTTCTTGGCGGTTTACCTTGTGCTCGTAATGGAAGCCACCGGTGACATCACCGCCACATCCGACGTGTCGAGACTAGAAGTTGAAGGAGAGGTGTTTGAGTCGAGAATCCAAGGAGGTATTCTTGCAGACGGGCTCAACGGTATTATCTCGGGGCTCATGACTGTTACTCCTATGTCGGTGTTTGCGCAGAACAACGGTGTTATTTCCATCACCAAGTGTGCCAACCGCCGAGTAGGATATTGGGCTGCGTTCTTTTTGGTGGTGATGGGCATCTTTGGCAAGTTTGCCGGGGCGATTGTGTCCATCCCCAAGTGCGTGTTGGGCGGCATGACCACATTCCTCTTCACTTCAGTGATGGTATCGGGAATCAAAATCATTGCCGGCACGGAGTTCACCAGGAGAGACCGGTTCCTCCTCACCGCCACCATGCTTCCTGGGTTTGGTGCTACATTAGTGCCAGACTGGTTCGAGCACGTGTTCACTTACCAGGGGGACAACAAGTCGCTCGAAGGGTTTTTCAACGCCATTGTGTTGGTTATGGAGACTGGTTTCGCCGTGACCGGGTTTTTGGGCGTGATTTTGAACTTGGCCTTGCCTCAAATGCTGGATGAAGTGGAGGAGATCAACGAGGTTGTTTTGGACACTGTGGGATCTGCAGATGAGCATGCTTTGGAGACATACCGGTCTAAGCAAACCGAGTCTCACACTTTGCGGGAGCTAAACGGTTCTACGAGCAAGTGGTGATCTACAGATGAACTCTAGAGACTATCGGTTTCTACAGGTAGAGACTACAGGTTTCTACAGGTGAATGAGGCGTGATGCCTTATCTCCACAGTTTTTCGCGGCTGTTCATCACCTGAAATTCCACATTTGCTCCACTGTGCCCTGCGCAATGAGGCAATTGCAGCCGATATGACTGGATTGCTTGGCTTTAATGGTGGAGTTTTTTGAATGTTCAAATCATCGAAATCTCATATAGACATTGATTTTGTTCATGTGGTCATTGTCAAAATGACCATGATAGGTAGATAAAATGGGAATATATTTATTAGCATCCTATATGCCGGAGAGATCTTATCGTGAAGCATAAGACCGAGGCCGTACATTATAATCACCACTGGGTCATTGGTCGCGCATAGGCCTCGGTTATAATTTGTCCGGGGTATCACCTTTTTTTTTTTTTTTTTTTTTTTTTCTTTCACTCTAATTTTATAAATATACCTATAAATACATAAATATATTTCCATCACATCTGATAAATCCAAATGGAAATGTCTGTGGCTCCGATTGTGGGAAAATCTAGATCCCCACTCCCACTATCAGTGTTATTGAGAATAAACACTACACTTAAAAAGTCCATCTTCTCCCGCAAGTTCTATCAGGAAATCAATGATAAGGTCCTCAGCAATGCTTCCACCATCGACACCAACCTCTACTTTATCTGTTACTTTACCTTGTTGTTGAGTGCCATCTTGAATAACAAACCCAAAATCCATGCTTTCCTAGCTAAACAAAAGATAAACGTCATTAGACTTCTCAACTACACATTCAACACAAAGCTCTCCACATCAGAGAAAGTTGTTCTCAAGGAGAAAGACTCCCAGGTGTCCACAGAGGCCTACCAGTCCAAATTGGCCGTCCATTTAAAGGCCATTTCCTCTTACCTCTCAGATGTGAGAATCTTCAATAGATTGACCGACTCCATCAAGTATATGCCCTGGATTATCGACGAGTTCGCTGCCTTCATGAACCCCGCCCTGGCGGTTCCCCGCTTCGACAGGTTCATCAACTTCCTTCAGTCCATAAACTGTCTTGTGTTGGAGCTCCTCGAAAACGCCGGCTGGTTGACTGACCATAACTGGGTCGGTACCGGTGACAACCTTCATTGGTCCACGGAAACATACGTGTGGTGTTCCAGAGTGTGGGGAGTTTACATTCTTATAGAAGTTCTTGAGCTTTTCAGAAGAACACCGGTTTCCAAATGGAACCGTTCCTGGGCGTTGTCTGTATTCAAACAGGCAGTCCAGCTTCCCTTGGTGGTGCACTGGTCCTTGCATACGGGCTGTTTGAGTCCCTTCTGGGTCGGTCTTTGCGGAAGCGGTGCATCCTGGTGGAACTTCAAGGACATGTGGCTGTCTTTGGACCTAAGCTAGACAGTTCCCAAAAAGAAAACCTATATATTTAAAATTACACTCATTATTCATGTGACTTTTCCCGGAGATACCTTCACTTGGCGACAGCTGCAGCGGCTCCATTCGCTTCGTTCCTCTCCAATTGCCTAGATCTGTCGAAATAGAGATTGGGGTGGTTAATATGAAGGTTCTCGTTCTTCCCCTGGAGCTGCCGTTTGTGGGTAATCTCAAAAACCCGCGTGCACGCCACAGTGTAGTCGTTCTTGTTGACGTCTTCCACAATGCCGTTGATATCATGCTGGTCCTTGATTCCCATATCACCCAACGTCAGGACAAGCAGGTCTAGCGGTAAATCGCGGTACGGACATCCGTGGTATTCACCGCGTTGTGGTTTGGGCTTCAGCAAGATGGTAGCACAATCCCACGGTTTGTAGTTAATCCGCCCACCTTCAAGTCCGTATGCGTGTCTGACATTGTACTTGTACTCCTTGTTGAAAGTGTCCATGTTCATCTTGGAGGTCTTGGTGAACTGGAAAGCCCAAAACTTGAGTGCTTCGTCCACATTTAACCCAATGCCTTTCAAGAACAACGACAATTGCTGTCTGCCGGTATATTTCAAGTGGGAATTTAGGATCATGTTCTTCTGCAAATACGAAGCACACAACGGATAATGGTGGGTGATCTGCGGCGTGGCCACCGTTGTGGCGGTGATATCGGAGGAGTTAGCCAGGTCACCGAAATTGTCATACTGGATGCTGGCGAAGTTTCTTGATAAGTTATTGAGCAACGGCAACAATCTGTCGTCTTCCTCAAGTCGCGGAAGCGCTTGAAACGTCTTGATGAGGGCGTTTTGCAAGCTCTCGCTGAACGCCACCGAGAGGAGGTTGATTTGCAAAGTGGACGGGATGTAAGCGGATCCTGCCAGAAGATACACTTGTCTCTGAGACACTAGGTTGGGCACTTTCTCAAAGGGCAATCGGATGAAGTTCTCCTTTGACCTGATGTGTGCCTTCAATTGCTCCTGAGTAATGGAGAAACTGGGGTCACCAGAGTTCTCCACGGCGAGAATAGTACGGATAATGGATCCTGATGCGGCGATTAGGAAGTCGAGCTTTTCAAGCTTCTCCTCATTGGTGATGTACTCCCATTGCAACCTGTGGGAGTTCAATTTCACGAAATCATGCTGTTCTTTTGGCTGGAGCAAGTTGTATCTGATTTTGAAGAGCGTAGCTTCATTTTTCAAGAACTTCTTCCGGAGTTCGTCTGTTCGACAGAACACAAGTCGCAATGTATAGTGTGAATAGTAGTCCTTCTTTCTCTCAAGAATGGTGTGCTCGTCGGGACCAGTTGAAGGGGTAGGGTTGAGAGGGAGGAATTTGAGCAAAAGCGGCTTGACAATGGCCTCAATATCTTTAAGCGATTTGGAACGGGCCAAACATGATTCGATTTCAATAAGGATCTTAAGTCTGTCGATAGCCCAGCTTTCGAACTCCTCTAGGGTGATTTCCTCTAGAGGTGGGGTATCATAGAAGGATAATCTTGACGGATAAAGTGCTTTAGAAGATTCAGCGTATGTTGATACTTCCTCAAAGTTTCTTCTTCCCGCTGTTCTTCTTTTTGTTTGTCTAAACATGGTGGTTTAAAGAAAAGCGTCGCGTCTGGTACTTTTTTTTTTTTTTTTTTTTTTTTTTTTATAACTGCCCAGCTTGTTTTGAAAACGCGGTGCGCGTACTCTATTACTGTAGACCGTGGCCGCACGTTGCTAGAGAAGAGTCAATGGTCATACAAACTCATATTTATAGAGTAAAATTCGAAAAATTTCAGCATAGATAATTCTTCTGCTTTCACTTATCAAAAAAGTACCTTTTCTTTCGTGAAATTGTCTACCTTCCTCATTTATATTGGTATAGTAAGACCTCCATTCACACCCGTACACCCTATCGAGACGACTTGAGCAAAAAAAAAAAAAAAAAAAAAAAAAAGAAATCGACGTCCTGCAAACTTATCAACACCTACAACTCCTAGCAAAAAGAGAAAACCAAGATGTCGGAGGTGTCTATAGATGCAGGAGTTTTCCATAAAAGATTATCAATCATCCAAAAAAACTTGGTTTCCCAAGATTACCCTTTTAATTCTTTGGTGTTCTTTGTTGGAGCCAGAGATGACGAATCCACCTATAAGAAATCAACAATCCTACAGCTCTGGCTCTTGGGCTACGAGTTCTCCCATACTGCCATCTATATCACCCAGGATAAGTGTATCATCTTGACCTCCGAAGGTAAGGCCAAGCACGTGAAACACTTAACTACAAAACCAACGGCCAATTCTAGTACGTTGGAAGTGTGGACGAGAACAAAGGATGTTGAACACAATAAATCGCTCTTCCAAAAGCTTCTTGACGAAATGAAAAGTAATCTCGATGGCGATGATGCCAAGATTGGCGCCATCGTGAAGGACCAATTCACTGGCAAATTCATTGATGAGTGGAAGGAGATCCTGGGTCCTGAGAACATTCCTTATACAGACGCTGCATTGCTTGTCTCCAAGAGTGTTGAGCTCAAAGATTCAGACGAGTTCAAATCTACCCAATTGGCATCCAAAGCTTCCGTGGTCATGATGGACTCTTTTACCAATGACATGATGGTGGTTGTCGATGAAGACGTGAAGACCACCAACATCGACTTTTCCGACAAACTTGATAAAAAAATCGACTCGTCCAAGTGGATCACCAAACTGGCTCTCGGGAAAAAGCTCTTGCAATCACACAAGGATTTTGATCTCGAGCAGATTGATTGGTGCTACTCGCCCATCGTTCAGTCTGGTGGCGAATACGACTTGAAGCCCAGCGCGCTTTCATCCGAAAAGAGATTTGTCGGTGATGGCGTGATCATTGCTTCCCTCGGCTTGCGTTACAAGAATTACTGCTCCAATATCGCAAGAACCTATTTGATCGACCCAACTCCGGAAGTTTCTGCTAACTATGACGTCTTGTTGGAGTTGCAAAACCACATCACCAAAGACCTCTTGAAAGACGGCTCGGTGGCAAAGGATGTGTACGCGGGAGCTATAAAGTTCCTCGAATCTAAGAACCCAGACTTGGTGTCTCACTTTACAAAGAACACCGGTTGGTTGACAGGTCTCGAGTTTAGGGATTCTACTTTCGTTCTCAACGCTAAGAACGATAGGAAACTCATTAATGGGCAAATCTTCTCCTTGACTATCGGTCTTTCAAATCTTGTCAACTCGAAGGCCACTGACCCCAAGCTCAAGAACTATGCCTTGCTTCTCACCGACACCTACAAGGTCAGTGACGGCGAAGCAATCTTGCTCACAAACTACCAGAAAGGCAAGAAAGAGATCACATTCAATCTTAAGGATGAAGATCACGCTGCGCCAGTGAAACAAGAAAACGGAGATACGAAACCAAAACCCGAAAAGCCCGTCAAAAAAGAGAAGAAGCCCGTGCCGGAGGCCAACTCTAGAATATTGAAGTCAAAGTTGAGACACGAGTCCCAGGCAGCCGACGACACCAACGCTGAAAAAGTCCGTCAGGAAGCTCAAAGGAAGCTCCACGAGAAGAGACAACAAGAAGGTCTTGCCAGATTCTCACAGGCAGATGCTACGGACGACTCGGACCTCAAACCGGTGTTCAAGAAGTTTGAGTCTTATGTCAGAGAGTCCCAGATCCCAAGCAGTGTGAGAGATCTCAAGATCCATATCGACTACAAGAATCACACCATCATTCTTCCTATTTCGGGCCGTCCTGTGCCTTTCCACATCAACTCTTTCAAGAACGGTTCTCAAAACGAAGAAGGAGACCACACGTACTTGAGATTGAACTTTAACTCTCCAGGTGCTGGCGGTAACACCTCGAAGAGAACGGAGCTTCCGTATGAAGACTCACCAGAGAACCAATTCGTGAGATCGATTACTTTCAGATCTCGCGACCGTCAAAGAATCATTGATGTGTACAAAGCTATCCAGGACTTGAAGAAGGACAGCGTGAAGAGAGAAGCAGAGAAGAAGCAGCTTGCCGATGTTGTCACTCAGGGTAATCTTATTGAGCTTAAAGGCTCAAGAGTCAAGAAATTGGAGCTGGTTTTCGTAAGACCCACTCCTGATACCAAGAAGATTGGCGGTATTCTTCTGATTCATGAAAATGGTTTGAGATACCAGTCATCGTTCAAGGCAGATCAAAAGATCGATGTTCTCTTCTCTAACATCAAGCATCTCTTCTTCCAGCCATGCAAAGATGAGTTAATTGTGATCATCCATTGCCATTTGAAGAGTCCGATTATGATCGGAAAGAGAAAGACAGTGGACGTCCAGTTCTACCGTGAGGCTAGTGATATGGCTTTCGATGAGACTGGAGGACGCAAGAGAAAGTACAGATACGGAGATGAGGATGAGTTGCAACAAGAACAGGAGGAGAGAAGAAGAAAAGCGATGTTGGATAAAGAGTTCAGGACGTTTGCCGAAATGATCAGTGATGCGTCACATGGAATGCTTGATTTGGACATTCCTTTCAGAGAGCTTGGTTTTACAGGTGTTCCATACAGATCTGCGGTGTTCTGTATGCCCACTAGAGACTGTTTGGTGTCGTTGATTGACCCTCCATACCTAGTGGTGACGCTCGAAGAGATTGAGATTGCTCATTTGGAGAGAGTGCAATTCGGGTTGAAGAATTTCGATCTCGTGTTTGTGTTTAAGGACTTCAGCAAGCCCGTTGTTCACATTAACACTATTCCGATGGAGTTGTTGGAGGATGTGAAGAACTGGTTGACAGACGTTGATATTCCATACAGTGAGGGCCAGATGAACTTGAACTGGGGAGCGTTGATGTCGCAAATCAATACTGATCCACATGGATTCTTCTCCGATGGTGGGTGGCTCATCTTGACTGGAGAGGGAGACAGCGGAGACGAAGAGTCAGAGGAAGAAGAGTCAGAGTTTGAAGCCAGTGACGAAGATCCGTCAGACGAGGATGTTGGAAGCGAAGAGGATGATGATAGTGAGGCATACTCGTCGGGCGGCTCCGGAAGCGGCAGCGAAGAGGAAGAGGAGAGTGATGGTGAAGACTGGGATGAGTTGGAGAAGAAGGCTGCTCGGGAAGATAGCAGACGCGGCAGAGAGTGAAGAGATTACGAACCGACAATAACATAAAAGAAAGAAGATGAAATGACAATTATTTGAAACTGTGTACTGGGCTGGTGCAAGAGTAGACACTTTAAAGCAAGGCTAAGCGAAGGCTTCTGATAATACTTGGCTGAAGTCGGTGGTTAACAAGGGGAAACTCCCCTATTTGTATGCAGTGCATGTCAATTACGCCAGGTCACGTAGTGTATATAAAACGTATACACGCGGAGAAAGCGGTGCTGGCAACAAGGCCAGACGAGATGAGGCCAAAGTGTTAGAGACAAGGGTCGGGTAGGAAATCTAAAAATAGAATACAAATCGGTAAGAAAATAGATATAATCAAAAATCACTTTATGTTTCCAAATTAATTCTTCAAAGTATACGAATCTTGTCGTTTACGGATACGATTGCTATAGACAAGGAGGAATTTATTCTGGTTCTTGGGCGGCGCGACCCTCCTAATAAGAAAAAAGAAAAAAAAAAAAAAAAAAAAAAAGAAAAAGAAAAAGGAGGTACGGGTGCGCGCACAAAGTGATTCGAACAAACACATTTTTTCCCGTTCCTTGCCTGCTTTCTTCTTCTTCCCCGATTGTTACCCTTTTGATAGAGCTAGCACGGATTAGTCGATACTCAGATACACTTCGGATAAAGACGTACTTAAAGAGTCCAATCACGAAGTAAAGACAATTACCGATACCCCAAAGCAAAGTAAAGAGAAAAGCGTGCCCAATCATGAGTGATAACACAGACGACTACTCGTACGATTACGAGTACTTATACAAGATTGTGTTGATCGGCGACTCAGGTGTCGGGAAGTCAAACTTGTTGTCCCGTTTCACCAGAGATGAGTTCAACTTGGAATCAAGATCCACCATTGGTGTGGAATTCGCCACGAGGACGTTGGAGATCGACGGTAAGAGGGTTAAGGCGCAGATCTGGGACACCGCCGGCCAGGAGAGATACCGTGCCATCACATCGGCGTATTATAGAGGTGCCGTCGGGGCGTTGATCGTGTACGACATTTCCAAGACAGAAAGCTACGAGTCGGTGTCTAGATGGTTGAAGGAACTAAAGGAACACGCCGACGCCAATATTGTCATTGAGCTCGTCGGCAACAAGTCGGATTTGGACCACTTGCGGGCCATCCCCACCGAGGAGGCCAAGAGCTTCGCCACAGAGAACTCGTTGTTGTTCACCGAGGCGTCTGCTCTTTCATCAGACAACGTGGACTTGTCCTTCCACCAGCTCTTGAAGAACATCTACGAAATGATCAGCAAACACCAGTTGGACACTGACGAGAAAGTGTCTTCGGTGAAACCATCAGGCGGGCCTACCATCTCCTTGACACCTGCACCCCAGGAGAAGAAGTCGAAGAACTCGTCGAGTTGTTGTTGAGGTGTGGCGTGCTCTGCCTGCCATTCCTTTTCTATTTTCATCTAATATACACATTCACGGATACCCTCTAAAAGAGGACTCCACATTAGCTGCGCTGTGGTCCTTGCAATTTTTTCTGGCTCACTGGTGTTCGCAATGGTCTGGTTGTGCCTGTGCCCAGCTTGAGCTGATTTAGTCTCTTCTTTAAATCTGCCGTGGGCCCGCTTTGTATTGTGAGTCCCACCACTTGCTCTCCACGCAAGACAATGAGCCCCAAGAAGCGCTTCTCTTCGTTTACCTTAACCTGGCCATCCACCTTATTTTTGGCTAATTCCTGGTAGCTCTTTTTCGTGATCCTTCCTTCTTCTGTGTCTGCGAGAACTAGATTCATGTGATTGTCGAAGGCGAGAAGCTGGCCAGTGTACGATCTTCCGTCTATTGCGGTGACCTTAAGTCTGTAGTTTATTAGATCGGCAAGTCTGGTGTTCTTGTTGACTGTAGTGGACATGGTGATGGAGAAACTTCCTTGAGCTGAGTTGACATATTGAAGGGTCGTGCGGTAACCACAAAATAGAATTATCCTTTATTTCTGTATGATATAGCTTTCTATGGGTTCTGGCATTGTTGCTTTGCTGATTTCCTGAATCTATTATTATCGTTCAGGAATATTCTGATTTCTCTGTACTGTTTCTGGTATTGGGTAGATTCTACACGCAAACCACCAACGCGAAAAGCTGAGGGCCGTTGATTGCGAAATTCATTCCCATTATACATCGCAAAAGAAACAATTGACATAATGGCTGAAGAGAAGACGACAGAGCAAGAGATACAAGAGGTTCCAGGAACCGTGAAAGAGGAGAAGGTGGAAGAAAAGAACACAGAGGAGACTAAAGAGGAGAAGGAGACTAAAGAAGAGAAGAAGGAGGGAAAAGAGGAGGCCAAAGAGGAAGATTCTGAAAAGAAGAGAACTGGAGACGAATCAGGAGAAAAGAAGAAGAAAAAGAGAAGAAGAACCAATTACGATGATGCTCCTCCTAAAGAAGAAGAGGCCAAATCTGAAGAAGAGGAAGATGATGAGAAGAATGATGAAGGAGATTTGGACGATGGAGAAGGTGAGGAAGATTTATTGGAAATTGACGAATCCAATATCATTACCGGAGGAAGAAGAACTCGTGGAAAGGTCATTGACTTTAAGAAAGCTGCTGAGGAGAATAACATTCCTGAGGATGATGATGATGATGGTGAATTTGAAGTCAATGAAGCTGAGACTGAAGCTTAGTTATAAACTACTGTAATATACTATACTACTATACTGCTATACTATACTACTATACTATACTACTATACTATACTACTATACTATACTACTATACTACTATACTATACTACTATACTATACTACTATACTGCTATACTATACTACTATACTATACTACTATACTATACTACTATACTGCTATACTATACTACTATACTATACTACTATACTACTATACTACTGCTAGTATGCTTTATTATACTGGGATACTTTTTTATAATACTATAATTTACTCTACTATACTCTACTAAATACCCTGTTTTACTATAATATCTTATCTAGTCTACACGAATCGATTATACTGAAGAATACCCTAGTATATTATCTATCATTTATACTATACAAACAAATCACTACGAGGCTTTTTTTATGGAGATTCTTCATTATAATACTATGTTATTATTGATATCGTATTATTCTGGGTCAGTAAATCTAGTAGATGGATGTGTTTAAAATCTACCTAAAGCATTACTTAATTATTACATCCCGTAAATTCCCCAAATAAGTAGACGTTTACATCTACTTAAAAATCCCATTAAATCTTTACTAGATACAATAGTTATTTTTATTGCTCAATATTAGATACTACATTATTTAATGCCCTTTATTGTTTTTATGGATTTTTGCTCAATTATGGCATAATCCTCTGGTCTTGTAATTCAAACATAGATTAATATACTAAATTTCTTAAGATTACTTTTATGATAAATTTATATCGAATAATCAAAATACTATACCATACTATACTATACTATACTATACTATACTATACTATACTATACTATACTATACTATACTATACTATACTATACTATACTATACTATACTATACTATACTATACTACTATAAAATACTACTGTAAAATAGTATTATAAAATGATATCATAAAAAAACTACTATAAATCATATTATAAAAACTAGATCCTATACTAGATCACTTCTACACACTATACATTACTATACTATATTATTATACTGCCATATCACTATAGTATACTACTATATTATATTGTATACAGCACTTTACCTCTGTAGTATACTATACTACCACTATGCTATTACTATAATATACTATAATGTTCTGTTGGAACACTATTGCTGAATATACTGAGTATAATGAACAAGTGTTTTGAGCCAAGGGTGAATTCTATAGTGCTATCTTACAAGTATTATACTAATGGACATACCATTGAATACAGTATATAACATGTATGTAACAAAAAAAAAAAAAGTATCAACATTAAAAGGCAATTTAACATTTCTATCAGGATGAGCTAGGGCTTTTTATTATTGCTCACTTCAAACAATAAATAAACAGATGACAATGTGAATAAAAGAAGCTTAGAAGACCATGCCCATACAAGCTAGACAACGATCTTCCTAAAACTCCCTCTCAAGTTCACATTCCACAGTAGAATTTTTTTTATTCTTTTGTAGCAAAAAGGTTTGCATTCTTTATTTCATTTTTTATTTTTTTTTTTTTTAAGATTTTCTTTTTTTTTTTTTTTTTTTTTTTTTTTTTTTTTTTTTTTTTTTTTTTTTTTTTTTTTTTTTTTTTTTTTTTTGTTTTATGTATTTGACAATTCCTAGCAAACAACTAGTTAGTAACAAAACAAATCAACAAGATGCCATATTGCAGGCATAGTATGGATTGGTGAATCCAAAGTATCCAGGACCGGCCATCATTGGGTCATGCTGTGGCACATATTGGTACTGGTTGGGAGTGTAAGCCCAGATAGACTGCTGTGGAGGCATGTACTGCGAACGCATAGTGTAAGTAGATGGTCCCCATCCATAAGAGTCCATTGGATACTTCACAGGAGAAGAATTCAAATGAGAGTAGGCGGTGTTTGACGAAGTCTGGTAGATTGGAGAAGAAGGAATCGACGAACAAGAAAATCCATCCGAGGACAACGTAGGCGAAGCATACGTCTTTCTCGAAGAGCTTGTAGTGTTCGCGTAAGAAGGCTTGCAAGATTGAGGGGAATACTTGTCAAGCCATGTCTTCCAGCACTCTTCCAAGGTGCGAATGTTGTCAGTAAAGTTGACAACATTCAACTGCCAGTTCACCGCTTTCAACCAAGCGGACTCTTCAGAATTGAGGAGCTTGATGTCGAGACCGGTTGCACCGGACCACGATCTGTTGGTGAAAGTGTTGTCATCGTTGAACTTGTTTGCCAACATAAATGCAACCACCAACTTGACAAAGATCTCGTCCTCTTGCAAGTGACCGACGGACGCAGACGAATAACGCTGGTTCAAGTACTCCAAGGCAATGATGATGGAAGATTTTGGCAAGCGAGTAGCATAGAGAATAGACACCACGACATTCTCAAACTCCTTGGTTGGGTTTCTCGCTTGATTGAACATACCAAAGACACACCAGCAAATGAAAGCGGACATGTCAGAAGGCTCGTACTCAAGCTGAGAGTTGATACCACCAGAGACCTGCGAGTCAGGCTTGTAAACTGGAGGAGGGGCAACAAATGGATTTGGGGCAGGAGGAGGCGCCATGAAACCGTAAGGGTAAGATGGAGCCATGTTATTGAATCCCATATTCATTTGTTGAAAGGATGGGTGAGGGGCATGACCCATTGGTTTGTATTGGGAATAAGGGTAGCTGTACAGAGACGTAGCTCTGTGGCCAGCAGTGCCAATATTTGAGGACAGGTACATTGGCTTTGATGTAATGGGAATGGAGGGAGGTGAGGGCGCCAAAGGAAAGGCTTTGATTTTTTTTTTTTTGCTAATTAAAAGCTAGACCACCTTATTTGGAAAGAACGATAACTTAGTGAAAAGCTCGCTCAAGATGACCTGTGGGACACACTTCAAGGATTTCTTCGAGGGGGATCACAGAAGGTAATTCCAAGAAGAATAGGCTCGAAAGCGGTTGAGTTATCGGACACGACAGAAATCTCGATATAAGTTACTTTTCCAAAGAATTAGGAAAAATAAACAAAAACACAGATGAGACTCTAGGGGTGAAGCCGACTGTTTGTAAAAAATGGAGTTTTTTTTTGTTGATATTTCTTTGCAGAAAGGATGAAGAAAAAAAAAACCCTACCTCGCAAACCTTGCGAGGAACGTGGGTTTTGTAGTGTGAGAACGGGGCCGAGCGAGCAACGCAGGAAAGGAAATGGTGAACAGAAAATTTTTCTGCTACCTGCATATAACCAGAAAAATGTCTTACGCCGCCTGCACATAGACAGTTATGAATGGGCGCACTCATTCACAAATATGGAGAGTACTCACGACGCAATTTGTGTCGAGTCATCAACGGCGGCCATGTCTCCTCATTTGGACCCTGAAACTCCTTCCAGGAATATGGTAAATTAGGTAAGAATTTTTGATAACTAGGGGAGGAAATTTTGTGCTTCCTTTTTTTTTTTTTTTTTTTTTTTTTTTTAGATCTTAAAAACTCTATGGCAATTTTGTCAACATTTGATTTCTTTTGTTTTGCGCTGGGGTCCTCGGAGTACTGCCCCTATTACGTTTGCCTAGGCCCGCCCCTCAGCGGCTCCGCCGGGCGGCAGTATTTTTGCACAGCATCTGTGAAACGAGAAGCGAGAGTCATAACACTACCAAAAATAATACAAAAATAAAACATAAAAAAAAAAAAGAAATATGAAAAAAAAAGAACTAGAAAAATTCAACCACCAAATCATAAAGAAATCCTCATCACCCACTATAGAGCGATTAAACCCAAGTGTTATCCCCGATAAGTCACTTGTAAAAATGTTGTGAAAACAAATGATCCAGCATATCACCGCATCACTGCATATAATACAAAAATACCTGTACATAATATACTCTTCATTTTTTCTTTTTTTCTCGCCATGCAGTAAAGTCACTTATTACTGTTGAGAACGCCGCCAAACCGAAAAATGTCTTGAGGCAGTGGGGTCATCAGATTTTGTGTCAAATCGTTTCCGCCTTTTCCGCCCATCGTAATTCCTTGAATATTTGAAATCCCCACTAAAAACACCTTACATCTTATCATAACACTAGGGCACGTGTCATCTGTCTAAACTATTCTAATGACTTCCACTTGCAACGTCACGTTAATACTTTGTATGTCCTTTTGAAAGATCTATGAATGACACTGCCTGCATCCGCGAAGACAACTACTTTCCTGCATAAAAATGTTGGTTCATAGAGAACCATTGATATCAATTGAACCCTATGTCTATCTATAACCATCCTTGAGCAACAAATTGAAATCAATAAAAAAAAAAAAAAAAAAAAAAAAAAAAAAAAAAAAAAAAAAAAAAAAAAAAAAAAAAAAAAAAAAAAAAAAAAAAAAAAAAAAAAAAAAAAAAAAAAAAGAAAAAAAAAGTAAAGATGAAATCAACCAAGAATTAAAAGTCTTTCAGACATGCCCTCTTTATTGTGCTTCTTTCTTGATATTAACCGGGTGCATTCCTTCCTGCTTAGGAAGGTTGAACACCGCCCGGATAGGTGGTAACGTAGTACCATTCACAGCAATGCTATCATCATTTTGTTGTGAGCCCTCCTTTTTCTGCTTCTCGAGCCGACTTATTAAATGCAAAGAATCCAAACCTTTCTCATCTCCACTTTGTGCTTGTAAGTGCGGTGATTGAGATGGTGTTTGAAGGGGTGTTTCATTCGGTGAAATAATAAATGCAGGGTTTCCAGTACGCGTAGTCGTGGACGAATGCGTACGTGGAGGAGACCCTGGCAGATGCTTATCGTTTGTTTCGCCAGGTGTCATGAACAAGCTAGCCGAGGAGCTAGTTGGTGAGTTTGGCCTCGACTTCTTGTGTGGTTGACAAAACTCAAGGTTCATCATCGACAGCGATGCAGTTCTTGGAATGTATGACAAGTTGGTACTAGAACCATGGCCAGTCTGACCAGATGTATGATTAGAACTGCCTGTTGAATCCTTCAAAGGAGTCATGCGTTGTAAAGTCGAGAGCAGCCCAAAGTTGCTAAGGTTTCCCAATGAGTTACAGCTTTTGAGCTTGTGAAGCGACGACAGCAGGTTGTTGCTTCTTGAACGGTGGAAATACTCATTCAAGTTGGAAAAAGATGGAGCAACTGAGGGAACTTGTGGAGGGTGACGGGTCGAGCCAGGTACACCTGGTTTGCTGGTTTCAGGGGATGTGCTGGTGGAATGCGAGGGCAGGTTGGATGATGAGTTGGTGTTGGTATTGCTGTTATTATTGCTGTTGACCTGGAAAGATGCAATAGAGCTTTGACTGTTTGTTTTCATGAGCTTTGGATCATTTTGCTGCGAGTGTTCTTGACCGCCTGTTGCTTGTGGAGCGGCTTCAGGGCGTCCCTGGTGGATAGTAGGTGACGAAGGCATAGAAAAGACAGCACCTTGTTGTGGGCGGAATCCTTGCAGTGGGGGAGTGGACGCAGGTGGATGGGGATAAGATTGGGCAGCAGGATGATTAGGATTCAGAAGACCAGAATGGCCTGTTTGAGATACTGGCACGGAGACGGGACGATCAAACATCGGCTGTGGGTAAGCCGGGTGTTCCGACGGCGACATGGATGATGGAGGAGCAGGACCGAATTGGACACCTGGAGGAAGATGATGGAAAGGAATCGCCATCGGCTGGCTCGTCAGTGGCATCCCAGCAACGCCCTGCATTCCTTGCACGCCGCCGTGAACATTAGGCATTTGGGGCATAGCGTGAATGTTGGGCATTCCTTGATAGCCCTGAACGCCAGGAACTCCCTGAATACCTTGCACACCAGGCATTCCAGGCTGTAGAACGTACACCGGGTAAGGCATTCCTTGGTAATATTGAGGATGAGGACCGTTCCCGCCGATAGCAACGGGGAATGAGGCCATGGAAGGTGGAACTTCACCATTCACACCCTGGTTGTCTTTGAAGTCTTCAGGGCGGTACTTACCGTTCCTCTTTCGGCTGGCGGGGTTACTGTGGATGCGATGATGTCTTGTGAGTTCGTCGGATCTGGAGAATTTCTTTGTGCATCCTGGGAACGTGCAAGGATGAGGTTTTTCTCCGGTATGGGTTCTGATATGTCTTGTTTGATGTTCTAGGCGGTGGAATGCCTTATCACACATTGTACATTTGTAAGGTCTTTCATCTTTATTTTTCTTTGGCGCTTGTGGTGAGCTTTCATGAGTGTCCGTTGTCGACATGATGTGGTATGATTATGTCCGGGTATTCTGTTTGTGGTGGTTTCGCTTTTTGGATTGCTTTTAGTATTTTTGAAAAAAAGGACTGATTAAAAAAAAAAAAAAGTTGATGAGAAAAACTAAGCCAAAGTCGCCTCAAGAATTTCTAATAAATAAGGTCGAGATTTTCTTGCTATTTTTCCGTTCCTATTTTCTGGGAGAAAAAAACAAAGAAAAACAACGGACAAAAACACAAAGAAATTTTCTTGGGATTTTGTTCAATTAATGTTTTCAATAATGTCAAGCTTGATTTACTTTGTATCTTTCTTTAGGGTAGCCGTTTCTTTCTGCCAGAGAATAGCTCTTTTTTGTTTAACGTGATGGACGAAAGAAGAAGAAGAAGGTGATAACTAAAAGTAAAAAAAAAAAAAAAGAATAGACAAATCAAAAACACCTCGACCATTTGAATGCGGGTTTTGTCTGCAAACCATCCTAGACGCATGTGGTGGCGGGTAGTCTGCAATTAGCGACAGGTAAGGTTTAACAAAGAAAAGAGATTTTCCGTTGCATGCCGCATACAACAGCCACAAAGCTCCGGGGTTGCGGGGGGACGAAAGACACATAATGAAGAGAACAACACATCAAACGATCGTAAAACGGGAGGATCTGATGTTTCAGAATTATATTTGATCTACTGGACATGATGAAGGAAGTTTTTATACATAGAGTTCAGTTTCTATAAACATTTATTTTTCTTTTTTTTTTTTAAAAATTTTGATATTTGGTATCGTCAATGATGACCCAATATTCCTCCAGCAAGGTACTTACTCCTCATGGGGTGGAGGGGACAAATATGAAGGAATATTTTGGTTTTTCGAAAAGTCATGTCACTGACCGGTGCGAACACCGGACGGAGAAATAAGTAGCGACATGCAGAATCTACCAGGTCGCTGCGGAGGGAGTGGGTGTCATTAACGTTTCTTTTTTTATTTTATTTTTTATTTTTTTAATTTTTTTGGTTTTCTCACTGTTTTCTCTCGCCTTTCCTGCGCATTGGCTAATTGCATGCTTGGCTACGCCTCGATGAGGGCGCGCGTATAGGAATATGTCGTAAAAGTTTTTCCGAACAATCGTCAAGTGATGGGTTCGTACAGAAAAACGCTCACTCTTGCCGAATGAGTACTGTACACACCATCCTATTCACCTTTTACACATAGCATTTCTTGTATCCTTGCCCCCTCTCCGCGCTAATAAAAATGTCCAACTGTTTATATTCTTCCAATCACTGAGTACCGCGAATGTCCTAATCTTCGGTGTTCATTGTAAGGAGAATATCCTTTCATGCTTAACACTGCCTCCTTTTTTCGCATCTTGTCATAAGGTTATGGTACCCTCTATGGGGCAATACTTACGTGTTAACTCCCTGACGTTTGCGTATGCCGCATCAAGTAATGAAATTCCACCAGGTTTCCAGAAATAAAATAATGTACAACGGTTTTGCGCCACATATTGTCCGGCTCAGCAAACAATAAAGTGGAGTAATTTATCGTCAGTTTAAAAGCAACATAAGTTAGCAGAATATACCCAGAAAAAAAAAAGAAAGAATAGAAAAAAAAAAAAAAAAAGAAAGTACCGGAAAAAGAAAAGAGTGAAAAGTAAACTAAACCTGTATATGAGCGGTAAAGAACGTTTGCCGCGGGGTGCCGCGTGGAGCTGTCACACGGACTTGTTTCACCACCATGTCGGCATTTGGAGAAATAATCCGGCACCCACGGGGTGGAATGTACACATCACAATTTGCCGACATACTTGAATTCTTATCCTTTCTTTGTTCTCAATTTCTTGTTGGATTTTATTTTCATTTTATTCTGTTTCATTTTTTTTTTTTTTTTTTTTTTTTTTTTTTTTTTTTTTTTTTTTTTTTTTTTTTTTTTTTTTTTTTTATTCTGTGCATTTTCTCGTTATCTCGCGGAATCATTTGTAACGTTACATCGTGACCGTAAATGGAACCCCTTGTTTTCATGCTCCCCACATCATGTGGTTGTTACCCCATATTATTATTATAACCGTAATAAATAAACATGCGTATCATGAGGTAAACGAAAAGCAATGAAGAAAAGAAATGAAGAAAAAAAAAAAAAAAAAAAAAAAAAAAAAAAAAAAAAAAAAAAAAAAAAAAAAAAAAAAATGCTGCAATGGCCCCATGTCTCTATAGATTCTGATCAAAATCTAACCATTGATCGAACCACTGAAGGTTGCCCAAAAAATCATTTCCACCAAATTCAGAAGATGCTGGTTGGGGAACAACAGTAGGAGCATCAAGGGGTGTATCTTGAGGAGGATTCTGCTGTTTCCGTGAAGGGTTTTCCATTAGCATCTCCAACTCATCCTTATTCTCTCGGCCGACTTTACCAAATTGAGTAAAATATTGGCGGTTGACATCATTCGACCCAGGATCAGTACCTAGCTCTTCAATATCGTCCAATTGTTTCTTATAGCTGAGTGCCATCATTTTGTTCGTCATCTTTAATACCCAGATGCATTCTCCAACCATTTTGAATCGTTCCTTGAAAATAAACCGATCGTCGTCTCCTCGCACAGGTGAGTCTTGGAATTTTTGCAATAGTTGCATCGCTTCCTTCATCAACCGACGTGATTCGTTTAGGTAGATCCCCCTGTAAATGAGAATAGCGCAGTTGACGCCAACATTGAACAGTAACAACAAGTTGACATACCACGGCGCATACAAGCAACCGTTTGCATCAAGCTTCTTGAGAAGGTAAATGACCCCCTCGTTCGCCTGCAAAACTTTCTCCACCTGCATTCCTTGAGCAGCCACCTTGTTTCCAAAATAACTGAACAACAACTTGCCGTGAACACTGAAAAGCAAATCATAAAAGTGGAGCTTGACCACAGCTTTCACCATGTCGGAAGAACCATCATTACGGTTGGCGTCTGCTGGAAAAATATTTCGCTCGTCATCAAAGCCATTCTCGTTGAGCCACGTCTCGAGAATTTGGATCTCCTTGTTGATCTTCTGTGCCTTCAACACATCGTAGTAGTCAGACCCGTCCGTCCTGAGATAATTCGCCACCATGGCAATGCGAAGCATAGCAAACGACGGTAGCGTCACCCACTCGTCATCACGCGATTCAGAAACAAAGTCATATCCTGGAAACTCACGCGTAGTGTCATCCTGATGCAATGCTCGGGTGCCACCTCCTAAAAGGCCAATGAGACGGTCAAATGAATATACAGCAAAGAAGATCCGCTTGGCCTTGAGGATATCGTATCGTGATACAGACGATGCTGTTGCAGTGTGGCGGTAGAGTCCCATGGCTCTGCACATTGTAGCGGCCTGGCCAAGAGCAGTATTGCTAGAAGTTTGACGATGGGAGATTCTGAGATATAGCGTAATAAGCAACCAGCATTGTATAAGCTCAAAAGACTCGTACTCGAAGCTGAAAAGCAGAATCACGTGGTGGGAGTACTTGAATAGCTTCTCTTCGATTCTGAGGAGCTCCATTGATGGACCTTTGGGGTTCATGAACTCGGTGAACCTGATGCCGAGGACATAAACGAGACAGAGCATGGCCAGAAAGAGCGCTGTGACGTTTGTAGGCTCACCATTTGGCTTAGACTGTTTGAAATATGCCTGTACTTGCTCGCGAAACACGGCTTCATGGATAATGGCATACAACGGATTGACCTCTCTAAAGAAAAAGTCCATATAGTGAGAGCGGGACTCTTCTGAAAGCACGGTGATATCAACCATAGGCGGGAGTGGGTTTGGCTTTAGATAGTTGCATCCGGAAAGGTTCCAGCCAAAGTACTGAGCACGTGGAACCTTTACAGCCTCACGACTTTCTGGAGGCAATCCTTCGTACAAGAATTTGCACAATTCAATAACCAAGACGTTCTGGTGGCGAGCACACGAGCGCCATTTACTCGAGCAATGCGGAAGCTCTTCCGTGGCAGTACCGTCAGCCTTGAGTTCGCCAGCCGAACTGGAGGATAGACTGGGAGTATTGGATAGGAGATTTTCGAGGTATTGGACTCTATTCTCCAAGTAGCTCGTGTAGGACAGGTCTGAGGCGCGTACTTCAACGACAGGCAGGGGGTTTGCCTGGATAGGAGCAGACGGAGGCACTGCCACCTGCGGGAATACTGTTGCAGACGAGGTTGGAGCAGCAAGTTGCGGCTCAGGAGATGAGCGAGGTTTCTTTGCAGAGGGTCCTTCGTCTTGGAGGTGCACAGGGTTGGCAGCGGCAGGTTGGTTCTCAGTGGAGTCAGAGATGTTGGTGGAGGACATGGAATAATTGGCGGGTGCACCAGTGGATGTGCGAAACACACACTGGACATTGTGTTTGGAGCAGTTTGTGCAAGGCTGAGAGCCAGAGCACTTCACCTTGTGGCCACGGCAGCGCTCACATGCTTTGTTGACTCTGAGACGGATGCGGTCAGCGACGGCGGAGTTGACGGCGGAACGCGAAGGTGGCATATCACCAGGTAGCGGCATTGGAATGGCGGAATGGGACTCGTCCGGATAGGACGAGTAGATGACGTGATGGTTCTGGTGGGGGCCATCTAAGTTGACGGCAGCCGGTGAAGCAACGTGAGAGGAAACCCCACTGGAAGGACGCGCTACTGAAGGTATGGAGGAGGCGATTGTTGGGACCTTAGAGGACATCAGCATCGGCGGGGGTTGGGACCACTGTGGCCTGAGTGGATCAGCGGAGAGCTGCCTTGGGCGAGACGATAGCGAGTAAGCAGCCGGGTGGTAATTCGGAGGAGGAGCAGAAGGGAAGCCAGAGGCAGCATTTGGGTTTCCCGTAGATGGAGATAATGCAGAAGTGGTCGAACCGTTGTTGGTGCTATGGGGTCTATCAAAGGGTCTCATTGCTGGGAGCGGATCAGCTAGCACCAGAGAGCCAAAATGGGATTGAGCCAGACGCGCGACCACGGGACGATCAGGAAGGCCAGCGGATGGATATGATGACAGCTGATAAGGCTGGTCGTTTTCATTTCTTTGCAGGAGAGCAGGATAGTTGTTGGTGGAGGCGTCGCGGAACAGAGGTGCTGGTAAGGAAGACGTTAACGAAGACTTGGACCGATCATCTTGGATTGGCTTGAGAGCGGTGTTGTTATTGTGGATTGATTTTTTCAGATCATCTTCCGATTTGATAGTTGACGAGTGATGATGTGCGGGGACTTCCCCATTCGTGGGGATATACTTCAGATCGGAATGGTGATTCATTCGGTAAAACGGACTGGCGCCCTGATGTTTTAGTATTCTTCAGATCCGAGCTTCCGTGATTCGGATCCTGCTCCCTGCTATATGTAGGCACAGAGCGATGCGCCTAAGAGAGGCGTGGATGAGTGGAGTTTAGCGATATGGTCATTGGAGAAAATGGTGGGGATAGAAAAGCATACAAGAGAGATAGTTAGAGAGAAAAAGCACAGGATAATTAAAGCTCTCGCGAAGGAAACCTGGGGTGCACAAGAAATGGGGCCATAATTGCTTAGAGCAGGATGGGGACGAGAGGAAAATCTGATCAGGTCACGTGCGCGAGAGACGCGGTAAACCGGGAAGCAAAGGGGTGTTTTCAGTGGGGACTCTGAGCTACGAGTACCGTACCGGGCTACGGATACCGAACTACGGATACCGGGTATAACGGAGCGTGACGAAGTTTTTTCTTTTTTCAGAAAAGTTTAAAAAAACAAAATGTTTCTTTTTTAGCTTATGGCGTAGTAGGTTGCGGAAGGCATTAGAGGCGCAAAACGGTAACGCGGAGAGGTCATCTCAGGAAGCCGTGATTTTTATGGCGGATCCGTACACCTTGAGAGAGGGGAATATTGTGCAGGAAGAGAAATGTATGATAGAAATGGAAAAAAGAAATAGCATTGGCGGTGTTGACGAAAAAAAAAAAAAAAAGAGGCCAGTCGGGCAAATGGCAGCTAGTGCAAAATGGCGGGCCATTAGTGGCTTTGTTGGTGTTCACGCTAATGAAGTTACGTAAGCGCAGGATTAAGACGCATTTTTCGGCCATGTGTGGCAGCCAAAAAAACAAAAAAGAAAAAAAAAAAAAAAAAAAAAAAAAACAAAACACTGGCACTTAGTACACAGGCTAAAAAACCGAGTATAGTAAAGATTTCTTTTTTTAAGTTGTGGGTTTGCGGGCGTCGCCCATCATTAAAGTCAGGTATCCTGCAGGTAAGGTTGGTTTTCTTTC
>JAJMHH010000085.1:0-13793 GCA_030582955.1 Osmozyma tolerans
TTTTTTTTTTTTTTTTTTTTTCTTCTTATTTTCATTGACTCAGCCTTGCCAGCAAGAAATATGTTTAGTTACATTGCATCATCTGCCGGACCGAAATACGAAAGAAATGTTCTCCATTACATTATATACACTCTTCTTGAACAATATCCCGGAAGTTCCTATCAAATAGAATAAAAGAATGTAAAATCATCTGATGAAAAATTCTCCTAAAATTGTCATAGTTAAATTTTTAAAGGAATATCAATTTTGGTGTAAATTAACGAATGAAGCCCCTGTCATGTTATTTCACCTTTCTCTCCTATAGTTACTGTAAGAATTAAACAGTGCAGAGAATTACGGACAAAAAAAAAAAAAAAAAAAAAAAAAAAAAAAAAAAAAAAAAAAAAAAAAAAAAAAAAAAAAAAAAAAAAAAAAAAAAAAAAAAAAAAAAAAAAAAAAAAAAAAAAAAAAAAAAAAAAAAAAAAGAAAAAGAGAACAAGAGAATAAAATCCTCACTATTATAATCAAAATTTACTGCTTCATTTGAAACAAATAATATAATCCAAGAAATTATCTCCACAATAAAATCTACAATATAAAAACCGTAAAATTCTCCCTCTAATGATATCGTAATTAATTCTTAAATTGGAAATTCTTTAAGAAATGTTGCATCCGTTATCCGGAACTTTCAAATTGCGTCCAAGGATAAAGCGGAACATCCTTAAATTCTTTACTTTACAGTATCCACATCATCCAAATCATCTATCTTTATGACGTCATAAATTATTGCTACCTGCGGGACCAAACTGTCATAACTCGTGAATGTTGCTTTTCTTAACATAAATCAAGTTGCGCAATCTCAATAAAGTGGGTTTTTTATGTTATCATAAAAAATCCCAATAAGCCTCTTAAATTACGACAATACTGCGCCACATCCCTATATCCGTTCCTTCCTTCATCATCCCTTCCTCCTTTTCATCCCTCCCCAACCCTCAAGGATATTCATACCATTCGGATTATGTGCAGTACATGTAATTCAACGACAAGACCAATGATGTTCCCCATCCCATCACCCCCACAACTACCATCTCATCCCACCTCCACACTTTATAGAATGACCATGTTTAAGGGGTATTAAACTTGGCAAGGCTGAGGATGGCTTGGCAATATAGTACTGCATCCAATTTCAGTCATTCCTTTCATCTCAAGAATCAGCTCTTCATCACTGGTCTTCACCAACTGCACCATTTCGCTAGAAAGCCTCCTTAGCTTAGTGGTAGAGCGTTGCACTTGTAATGCAAAGGTCGCTAGTTCAATTCTGGCAGGGGGCATATTTTTTTTTCTAAATCTCATTTACTATTTTGATCACGTGTAAGATCACGTGCTTTATCAAGTGCCTCACAAGTACATCGGAATCTCCTTCATCCGAATCACGAAACCACATTCATCACTTTCCTCATCCAACAGATTAAAAAATGCTTGGTCCTCACCGTCAAGCACTACGTCCGGGAACGAACCGAATGTACCTTCATTTCCTTCATACTCCTTATCATCGCCATTTAGGAGCTCGCCACAATCATGTGGTTTCTAAACAACCATTCGTTTTCAAACGTAACATTGGATTCATCAAATTCATAGCACGTGCAACAAAAATCCCAGCATACGTGGGCGGCACCATGGCCGCTGGCGGCACCTACGTTGCTTACAAAATGGAGCAAGCTCTGCAGTATACTTCAGATAGGTTTTCTGCATTTAAAGACTTTACTAGTGATTTTTTTGATAAAACAGGCGATGTTTTTAAAGGATTCGGAGATAAAGCCGGAGATAAAGCCGGAGATAAAGCCGGAGATAATGCCGGAGATAACTCTGGCTCTAGTGGAAATGGTAATAATGGTGGAGGTAATGGTGATAACACCGCTGCCGTGGGAGCAACTGCCGCCGCTGTGGGAATGACTGGGGATGATGAACTGGAGGATGAGCCCCTTGAAGATGATGAAACTTTAATTGACCAAGATGATGAGTTTGATTTGGATAATGATGATACCCAAGATGCCATGGTCAATTTGACCCGGCAAATGATCGAAATCAGGAGCATTTTGACATCGGTGGACCCACAATCTGAAACTTTGAAGCTTCCATCCATTGTGGTGGTCGGGTCTCAATCTAGTGGTAAATCTTCAGTGCTTGAAGCCATTGTGGGCCAAGAATTCCTCCCAAAGGGAAACAATATGGTTACCAGACGTCCCATTGAGTTGACATTGATTAACGAACCTGAATCGGCTAGTGAAAGTGCTGAATTCCCCGCATTGAAGCTTTTCAACATGACAGATTTTGCCCAGGTTCAAAAGACTTTATTTGATCTTAACGTGGCGGTTCCGGCATCTGAATGCATTTCCAATGACCCAATCCAGATGACCATCCGGTCTCCTAATGTGCCGGACTTGTCTCTTGTGGATTTACCCGGGTACATTCAAGTGGAGGCAGCCGATCAACCTACGGAGCTCAAAACCAAGATTCGTGCTCTTTGCAACCGGTACCTTGAGGCTCCTAACATCATTCTTGCCATTTCGGCTGCTGATGTGGACTTGGCCAACTCTTCAGCACTCAGAGCAGCCAAAATTGCCGATCCAATGGGTGAAAGAACCGTTGGTGTGGTAACAAAGCTTGATTTGGTTGGTCCAGAACAAGCACGTGCCATTCTTACCAATAGAAGGTATCCATTAAGAATGGGGTATGTGGGAGTGATTACAAGGGCACCAGATCCTGCTAAGGCTGCAAGCGGGGGACTTTTCGGCCGCAGGAAAATCGGTGGGTACCAATCTTATGTGGCTCAGCAAAATTTCGAATTCAACTATCTCAAAGAACATAAGGAAGATTTTGCTGGAACAACTACAGGATCACGCAATTTGAAGAAAAAGCTTATGAAAGTGCTTGAAAAATCCATGTCTGCTTCTTTACGTCCTACACATTTGGCTATTCAGCAAGAACTTGAAGAAACGGCGTATCAATTCAAAGTGGAGTTTAACGACCGACCATTGACGCCACAAATGTACTTGGCCAATAATATCGATTTGTTGAAAGTGGCCATCAAGGAATTGAGTCAGAAATTCTCCCGGAATGAACTAAAGGCTTTGCTTAAGAATGAGTTGGACCAAAATGTGCTTGATTTGCTTGCTGAAAGGTACTGGAATAAACCAGTTGAATTGGGAGGAAATGGTGATGTGGTATCATTCGAGCCTGATTTAAAGGAATTATCACAGTTATCATCCGTTGATGAAGATTCGTACTGGCACAAGAAACTTGATCTTACCACTTCCGCCTTGACGAAATTGGGTGTGGGACGACTTTCAACTTCCATGGTGACTAATGCTATTGTGACTGAAATTGATAATTTGGTTAGCAAAACACAATTGGCCAATCATCCAATGGCAAGACGGGCAGTGGAAGACGCTGCAAAAGCGGTTCTTAAAGCCAAGTACTTTTCCACAGCAGACCAAGTGGAGAATTGTATTAAGCCTTATAAATACGAGGTGGAAATCGAAGAACGTGAATGGCAAGCAAGCAGGGAATTTGCTGTGGATCTCTTGAAAGAGGAAATGCGTCAGTGTGATAACGTTTATGATGGTTTAAGGAGACAAATTGGTGGCCGCAAATTGCAGCAAGTTGTGACTTATTTGGAGAAATTAAGAGGATCGGAGATTGAAGCTGACCTGAGAGAAAGTCTTGGGTTTTCAAGGACATTGCTAGACCGAGGAAAATTTGCAATATTCTTGAAAGATAGACTTCGGCTTTTGAAAATGCGTTATTCGTTTGTGAAAAACCTGAAAAAGTGCCGAAGCAAGGAAAACAAGTACCAATGTCCTGAGATCTTCTTGAATGCCGTGCTGACAAAATTAACATCAACAGCGGTCCTTTTCCTTAACGTGGAATTGTTAAGTGATTTCTACTATAATTTCCCTAGAAAACTCGATGAAGAGTTCTTTGGCAACTTGTCACGTGATCAAATCGAAAGTTTTGCCAAAGAAGATCCTAAGATCAAGAAACATATCGAATTACAGGAACGCAAGGATCTTTTGGAGTCTGCTTTACGGAAAATCGAAGGTGTTCTTGCTTTTCAACGCCAATCTACCGAGAAGAAGGACTCTTGGTGGTGATTCTGAGTTAGCTTATGTAATCAAATGTCATGATGTAAATAGTGAACTTTTCCCTGGATTATGTAATCAGGGAATTTGAAATATGATTATGTAATCAGGAAATTTGAAGTATGGTTATGTAATCATGGAATCCTACAATGTGGAATATTCATTATGTATTACAATGTGGAGTCATGAAATCAAAGTGAATGGTCACTTGGATAGTAATTGTATTTGAGGAGGACTGGGATTATGTAATCTAAGAAGACCGGCGATTATGTAATCTAGGAGAGCCGATGATTATGTAATTGATTATGTAGCCTAGGAGAGCTGATGATTATGTAATTGATTATGTAATCTTCTCATAAAGAATGGCCACAAATGTCCATTGAGGAGAAACACAACGGAAGTTGGAAGGAGTAAGATATTTGAAAATCCCAGTATAAAGTGCTAATCGTTTATCAAAGGACATATCCACACAATTAAATACATACGTAATGATTACATAATCAAAGGGGAATGATTATGTAATCCACAAAGAGAACATAATCCACGATCACTGATTATGTAATCGATGGTGTCATAGTTTGTGAAAATAGCCAGACGATTTTTACACCACGGATTAATAGAAGGTATATTTTTGGAACTGGGAAACTGAGAACGATTACGTAAGCAGTGCCAATATAAGAAACATAATTGGTTTTAGTAAGTTATTCGTAAACCAGGAAGATGCTTTAATGTTAGGTTTTGATTTTAGATGTTGCATTGTAAGAGTATGCTACATGAGATCAAAGAAACGGGGCGGAAAGATGTCTACAGTCTTTTCGATTATGTAATAGATTATGTAATCACGTATTAACATAAACAGATTATGGATGATAGTTGAAAGCTTTTTTCTGAAATTAGGTGAATAACAAGGGAATATCAAGAACACGTTGAACATTGAAAACACTAATGCAAAAATTCTTGGTCGGAAGATTTAGATGATTCTCCACGACTGAATTTAAAAGTTTACTTATCATCGCAAACACTTACCATATATAGTAATTAATTATATACTACTATTTCATAAATTTAATGATCGATTCTGATACTAGTGATACTATTATATATTATATTCTTATTATTTCATACTACATTCTTACTATCTTACCAATTACTATATAAAATGTACTATATACTATATACTATACATTCTTCATATTCATATTCTGTAATATATAGTTGTATCTATTCATAAACAATATTCAACAATAATTAGTAACTCTGAAGGTATATTAAATCAAGAGATTTGAGTAGCAAGTAATAAAAATATTTAAATATTTCAAGAAAATCAACAAATGTCCATCTCTTTTTTCATATACTTTTGCTTTGGTTGAGAAAAATGCAAATTTTTATCGCCTTGTAAAATTATTCTTTGCCCACCAAACAAAAATAAATATATTCATTAGATCAGTACGGTAAATTTGTTTTTATCCTTCGAACACCAGGAATTACACCCGAAATATAGCAAAAATTATACTAGGATTTCAAGTAAAAACCCGTACACCAGTTTATATCCTTATCTACCTCTATCATTTGATAACATCCCTCAGAAAGAATATATATATATATAGATATATAGATCACAATTGCTAAGAAATAAAAAGACTGAAGTTTTTGCAAGAAAGGTTTGAATATCTCTCTACAACAACGAAATATTTCATCAACCACGTGATGTTCATTATTTTATACAACGTGGTATTCAGATGAATATCCATTGACGGATCATGAAATAGTCACTTGGTGGTTATGACATACGATAGTACCATGTGGAAAAGCACCATAAGTCCCACTATACTCTTGCACGTGACCCAAGACGAAGTGAGCATAGTATATTGAAACGAACAATTGATTACATAATCAATTTATAATAAGTATGTTAAGATTATGCGGTATCACCAATTGATTTGATTAACGTCAATGTGCTGTGATTCATAATCAGATTACATAATGATTACATAATGATTTCATTGTATATGATTACATAATGATTTCATTGTATATGATTACATAATGATTTCATTGTATATGATTACATAATGATTTCATAATAACGGGTATATGATTACATAATCAATCAGTGAACAACACGAAGGAGTTTCTCGAACAAAGCAGCCATAGGAACAGCATCAGCGTTGGCAAAGACTGGTTCCAAAGAGACAGAATGAAGGGCACGATGAGGAGTTTTTGAAGATTCAGGAATTGAGGTTGAATCAAATTGAGTGTTATTGTTGATTGGACGTGGGTGCAAAATATCAGCAGCAGATTGAGCAGAAGCAAGAAGAGCACGCATTTGACCAGGGATATCTTGAGGCAGAGGTGATGATGATGAAGGAACGATTTGTGGAGCTACTACGGAAGTAGCAGCTTGGGAATCAATAATAACAAAACCCAGGGGAGAAGAGGTGATTGAGATCACGTGACGATGATGATTAATTGTTTGGGTAGGTAATAAAGAAGCCGGGTCAAAGATGGAAATGGAGGCGGGGTGTTGATTCGTGTTAGAGTGGTTGTGAACGACAGCAATTGAGTTTCTGGCCGGATCACAAGCGATTCTGTGGTTAGCACCATGATCGAATAATTTAATCGACAATGGAGTTGCACGAGCTGCCACTAAATCAAAGACACGCAATGAACGAGCAGACGCTAGAACAAGATGGCGTGGAAGAATGTGGGAGAAAAGAATTGGAGAATCAAGTGGTGGAACATCCATGGGCACGTGATTAAGGGAAATATTAAAAATTCTGGCATTACAGCCGTGAGTAACCACTATAATGGATTGATCTTGGGAAATTGAAGCTGTGACTGGGAGGGAGAGTTGGGAGAAGGGGGGGAGTGCTCTGCGGAGGGTCCAGCTGGTGGCGCCACTATTTTTGCCGGCGCCACTATTTTTGCTCGTAGTGTTTTGCTTTTTGGTGTCAGGATTTTTGGTGTCAGGATTTTTGGGGGCAGTTTTGTTGGTGGAGTTTTTGCCACCGCCGGTGGCGGCGACAGAAGTACCGGTGACAGAAGTCCAATAGCGTAAGCCCCCCGTAACACCCACAGACAAAAATCCCCCCTTTACAAACACCAAAGCACCCACAGCAACATTTGGACCATGAGGATCAACGATTTTAGCAGTTAATATCCAAGAACCTTCGCCACGACGCCAAAATTTTAAAGCAAACAGCGTATCGTCTTTAGACATAAGATTATCCACATCTAAACGAGGCATAGAATCTGCAGTACACATCCATTCACCATTTGAAGAAAACGCAACAAAATCAACCACAGGATCACTTAATTGGGTTTCTCGACGAACTTTTCCGATATTCACATGTGGAGCAACATCCTGAATAAATGCTGTTTCTCCTTTTGTGATATCAAATGCTTGAATGGATGGTCCGTATGGGATGTAAAGGTGCGAAGACCCAGGGTTGTATGTAATGGACCCATTGGTTCCATTTTTGGCCCCGTTAGTTCCAATTTTTGGAGGAATCACAGAAAGCCGTGATACAAAGTCTGCAGCAGAAACAATCACCAAGGATTCTCCCTTTATTTCGCTGCGGTCGGTTTTTCTTGGAGTTTCTGCACTGAGCAGAATACAAATTGAATCTGGCCTCTTTGCATCAACAAATATCCGCGAAATCAATCCTCCTAGTCTGGGCAAAAATTGCGTATGACCAGAAGAAAGGTTCCATTGAACCAACACTTTTTCCAAACCACCGGAAAGAAGATGTCTTCCGTCATGTGAAAAACAAAGTGTTTGTGGTGGTTCCATATGCCATTTAAGAAGTGATTGTGAAGATCCCTTATTTCTTGTTGAATCTGGGTAAATCATTGAAATTGGTCCTCGACGCGTTCCAACTGCAACCACTCCATCGTTGCTAACTGCAACACAAGCTGCATCCGTTGGTCCGGAGAAGCTTTTGCCGCTTTCTGCTGCTTTTCTTCCACTTGATAATGGATATATCTTTCCACCCCCGTTTCCAATAACAGCTAAAAGACTCCCGTCACGTGATACTCCATATTGTGCCCGACTATTCCCGATATCAACGACAAACATCTGCTCGCTCCGGGCATTCTCTTTGTCAACTCGCCAAACAGAATACTTCCCATTATCCCCTCTTCCAATCACATGATAATATTTCTCATCAACAGAAATCATCTCATGCATCCCAGGAATCCCCGGTTGAATCTTTTGTTTAGCAACAACTGCTTGTGCCACACTTTCTTGCCATTTCACATGCAAAACCTCATTCGAACCGGTGGCAATGACAACCTGACTATCATCATTAGGATCAAGAACTCCACTAATCACATTCTCTTTGCCATGTTCAATAACTCGTACACACTGTCGAGTTCCATGAAAAAATACTCGGAGTTGTTGTCCGAAAACAACAATGCTATAACGTCCATCCTTAGATGCTATGCATGGGAATGTACTGCTCCCAGGGAAGAACGCTACACGTCCTCCCGATGTCGTTGTGCTATTCCATTTGGTCATAGTGGTGAAGATATTTTTGCGATGAGATGTTTTATCTACTAATGCCTTCGCTACCATCACGTGGAAAACGCCTGATGTATGTACTTTTGTAGCGTGATAAGCACGTGATTACATTCACCTGTCTATCACGTGCACAATATAAAACAAAGCAAAATAGAATGCATTTTTAAAGCTCAAAAGGACCAATTACATCGACTAATAACTATGACAAAATAACCATCGACAATGATTAGATATAGAACTGTTGGCTCTTATTGGTCGTGCGGAGCTCATATTAAAGAATGGCCCTAGAGACCATACCATTGAGACCCGTACACCAAAACTGTTAGCCTTAGTAAGGAATACTGATATAACATTTTGATATGAGATATTGATATAAGATATTGATATAAGATATTGATAAAAGATTTAAACATTAAGTATAGACTTTAGATAAATGTGATCTAAAAACAATTAAGCAAAAGATGTTCCAAATTAGGAGTATGGAAAATTTTCTTAATAATCAAAAATGTAATTTTATAATCTGCAGTTTGGCAATATCAAGCAAATAATTTCCGCAAATCCTCACAATTCACAAACTGTATGAAATCCTACAGAATGCCGAAGTATACATACCAGATATAAATTTTACACCCGTACACCATATCTTATACCACCACACAATACAGAATTCAATAAATATCATAAATTTCATAGCAGCAGCCCAACTCATCAAGATGTCTCGACATTGCTGCTATCGCCTCTTGACATTGCCCACCAAATTCACTACACTGATCATTACTCACGTGACTAGCACATGATTGTACACGTGACAATTTGATATTTGATCTTCCGAGTGTACAATTGACAATATGATCATCTCCAGCGGTGAGTGTATGCTTCACAGTGCAGCTGTTATTGGACAGCCGGTCACTAGGGCTTGGCATCACTCTATTGAATTAGTATCACGCTAACAATACACGTGCATTATATCACGTGCTTTTCCTCATTCTATCACGTGATACTTCACTCGCACCAGATGAGCAAAAACTCAACGCAAATTCTTCTTCTCTACTCATCATGATCATCCCGATCCGTTGCTTCTCTTGCGGAAAAGTCGTCGGCGACAAGTGGGAAACGTACTTGACGCTTTTGCAGGATGAGACTTTAACCGAAGGTGATGCCTTGGACCAACTCAAATTAAAGAGATATTGTTGCAGAAGAATGGTTTTAACTCATGTTGACTTGATTGAGAAATTTTTGAGATACAATCCATTAGAGAAGAAGGACCTTAGGTGATTCCAAATACGGGGATTCCGGAGAAAGGCTAGTGCCCATGTACCATAGATATACATTTTACTGAATGTTTGTGTAGATAACATGATTATTGCATCATGATTACCTAAGCAAGATTACCTAAGCAAGATTACCTAAGCATCAATGGCAAGAATGTACTGGTGGTAGAAAGCCACCAAGTGCAAATGAGAGGAGAAACGGATCTTTTCATCCACACTGTGAATGTTTTGCTCCTTCATGATATTCTTGCTGAATACTGGAGAGTACCGGAAAATATGATTGGTCAAATTCCAGTAGTGTCTAGTATCGGTGTTGCCAGTCATGATTCCGGGAGAGAAGATAATGGGCTCGGTCAAGTTGGGGAACACGAAATCTTCAAAAATGTGTCTTGTAGTACCGCCCAAATACTTCCAAACGTCATCTCCAATAGGAGTCACTGGGGCTGTTTGGGTAGATTTACCCAGAACGGAAACATTAAACGAACCGTGACCTTTTTCAGGTAAAATCTCTTTTCCGAAAGCAACCAAGCCCAAATCGTGTTTCTTGGCCACCTCCACCACACGATGAGTGAAGACTTCTTGAGTCTCAGCCACATCGCTTTCAATAGCGATTCTATGGTTAACAAGCAACTTCACGTCCTCAGGAAGAGCATTGTTCTTTTCTCCACCATTGACAATGTCCAAAGCTTGGGAAGTTTGGAACAAGTACTTGGTAACAGGAGATTGTGTTAACGCCTTGACTGCATAGGCATTGGCGATCTTATCGTATCCTGCACGTAAGATAGATTTCCTTAACAACTTAGGCATTTTCCCTCCATCGTGAACGGCAGCGCACTGCACCTGGTGGAACGCGGGGTTCTCCGGGGTGAAGATGGCGGAATAAGGGTCATTTTCAATGAGGACAGCTAATTTCGACATTAACCCAATTGACGTGTGGTCTGGAGGAACGGACGAATGGCCGCCAGGGGTAGTCAATTCCACTTCCACGTCAACGTATCCTTTTTCTCCCGTACCGGCAACAGCAATGATTTTACCAGTTTCAGGGATTTCGGTTATTCCAGAGCCTTCGTCAATGATGGCGTAAAGAGAGTCCTTGCCGAATTTCTCTTCCAAGTGCTGAGCGATCTTGCTAGCACCGTGCCATCCGGAAACTTCTTCGTCCATACCAAAAGCCACAAGGATTCCTCTCTTGGGTTCGAAATCCTTTTTGACCAAAATTTCCAATGTCTCCATTAGAGCCACAAGCAAGTTCTTACAATCCAGAGACCCTCTTCCGTAGAGCCATTCACCATCAAAGTGACCATCGAATGGTGGGTATGTCCACTTGTTTAAAGTCTGCTTTTGAACAGGGACAGTATCTTGGTGAGCGGTGAACATGACAGGCTTTAGGTTGGAATCCAGGCCTTTCCAGTAGAACACAAGACCGTAAGTATTGACGGTTTCAACAGACAATTTGTCGAACACAGCGGGGAAAGTAGATTTGAGGTATTCATGGAACTTGACGAATTTCTTCCAGTATTTTGGGTCGTCATTCACATCAGGTGGATTGTCGTATACCTGAGTATCGACTTTAACGGCGCCACTAAGTTTTTCCACTGATTGTTTTTTGAAATCAGCATCTTCAAGAATTTGCAAGATGGTGGAATTATCCTTGTAGAACTGTTTTGGTCTGTAGATGTCGACAATTGGACAAATATTGGAATCGGCGGAAGAAAGCCAGAATTTAAGCCATGAGCCGATATTTGTGAAGAGTAACAAAGCACCAATTACACCGATTGTAATTGCAATAGCTTTATTTCTTTTTGGTTGTTCGTCAAGTCCTCTCATAATGGATTTTTATCCAATTTTTTTTTTTTTTTTGATAGGGAAATCTCGCGGTATTTATATATGACGATATCTGTGGGGACCAAACGCGGAGACATTGCATCGAGATGCCGTTCAGACGATATGAGATTATGTAATCGGGATATAGTGATTAGATCAATGATTAATGAATAATGAATTAATGGATTACGTAATCAATGGATTCAATGAAAACAACGATTTAATGGAAATAATGATTTATGGAAATAATGATTTATGGATAACGTAATCAATATTAAGGATTATAGGAGGATTTAGGATTGGTAGATAGGATCGGCTAATATGTAAAATGATGCCGTGCGCGTCGGTGGCTGGTTCAAAAAAGAAATTGTGAAGTTATTTTTTTTTGATACATCATGAAGAAAAGAATGTGACGTTGCAATTTTGATTTGGAATTTAGAATTTATTGGCGGAGAGGGCAAGGGGATTTTGGAAATTTGGTGTTTATAGAATAATTGAAGAATTGAAGAATTGGGGAAAAGAAGTAGAAAAAAAAAAAAAAAAAAAAAAAAAAAGGAGCAATTTTGGAGGAAATTTGGTTTTTTATAGGGAGTTTTTTTGCGCGGGTTTCACATTTTTGCAGCCGTTTAAAAAGAAGTGCATTTTACGATTTTGATATATAATAAATAATATATAATTTAAATTATATAAAAAAATTTGATGTATTTATTTATATAATGATTAGATTGGAGATTATAAATTATGGATTATAGATTATAAAGATAGAGAATATGGATAATAAAGGAAAAATAGAGAGGTTATAGATTTTGGAGAATATGAAAAATACATTGAATATGAAGAATATAGATATAGTATATAGAGAATAGTATATAGAGAATAGTATATAGAGAGTAAATACTCTGGATAATAGAGAAAATGAGAATTTTATATATAGGGAATATAGTGAGGTTAACCTAACCCAAGATTGTATATTATAAAATATTTAAAATAATCTATGGTTTTGAATATCTATTCTAAATCATGAAAAGTAAATATATACTCTATAATTTTTTTGTTCAACAAATATGTATTTTATTAACATTATCTACATTTTCTATATTCTATATCCCTATAGAAATTCTTTACATAAGCGATTACATAAGCAATTACATACTCAATTACATAAGAAATTACATAATCACATATTTGCTAACATTATCCTGATTACATAATCAAAGGTATAAAGTAAGGATATTTTCAAATATACCGAAATAAGTCAAAGAACAGTAGTGGTATTTATTTTGGATATATTATACTTAGTTTATAGTATTCTTATATTCTTATATTCTTATTCTTCTATTTTTGGTTTTCACAAAATTCTTGGTATTCTTAATATTGCCATATTGTATATTGTATATTCTATATCTATATCTATATCTATATCTATATCTATATCTATATCTATATCTATATCTATATCTATATCTATATCTATATCTATATTATATATTCTATTTACTTTATAAAATATTATTTCATATTCTTTATTCTTTATAACCTTTATTATATCAAATCTACTATTGAAAAAATATACTGAATTTTACTAATATACTATACTATTTTACTATTTTACTATTATACTAATGTATAATATTAGTATAATATAGTACAATTATATACCATAATAAATTCTATATTCTATATACAATATATTCTTAAAAGCAATATATTATATGTCATTATAGTATAATATGATATCCTACTATATTCTATAATATACTATAATATACTATATACTATAATATACTATAAAGTACTATATACTATAATATACTATATACTATAATATACTATAATATACTATATAGTACATTATATACTATTATAGAATTCTACTATTTTATTACATACTTTATACCATATACTATTATCATACTAATATAGTATATGCTATACTATAGCTATATACCATAAACTATATACTTTTATACACTTGTATACTATATAAATATAGTATATACTATTCTATATAAATATACTCTGTAGAACTTGTAGCTCTTATAGAGGGGAATATGG
>JAJMHH010000085.1:13893-34189 GCA_030582955.1 Osmozyma tolerans
TGAATATAGTGAATATAGTGAATATAGTGAATATAGTGAATATAGTGAATATAGTGAATATAGTGAATATAGTGAATATAGTGAATATAGTGAATATAGTGAATATAGTGAATATAGTGAATATAGTGAATATAGTGAATATAGTGAATATAGTGAATATAGTGAATATAGTGAATATAGTGAATATAGTGAATATAGTAGAACTTATAAATTGTGGAGAAAATTGATAAAATGGAGAATATATATAATAGACGATGAATTAGGATATAACATTGTTAAGCATGATATACTAAAATCTAGAATAAGAATTTAACATCACTGATATATTCATCAAATTAACAATATAAATTTCTTCATAAGTAGATAAAATATTGTGATTTCTACATCTTATAAAGCAGATACATGATCGAAAGAAAATTGTATTTTGAGATTAAGGGCATTTTCACTGACTCCAAGAATTCATGAATCTTGAAAGGACTAAAATAACATTGCTGACATCCATGGTGATATTTAAGATAAAGAAATCATCATGGATTTTTGAAAGAGCAAATCATTATTGGCTAGTTGGCTAATCCCGGCTTGGTGAATATCAACTGATTACATAATCGATTATATAATCAATTACATACTCAATTACATAAACAATTACATAAACAATACAGACTTCACTCAAGCAATATAAAGTAAAAAGCCGGTTAATTGAGAATCCTTAATATTATAACTGCTCCTATTTACAAGTCTCTTGGAAAAGCTTCTTTGGATCTCACGGTAGTTTGAATTTGTCTTGTTTCCGGATTAAAAACACGTCTCATGATGGCATCTTTTGGGAGTTTTTTACTCTTGATTTCCAATACTGTTCCTGGAACAGATTCTGGTAAAACACGTGGGATATAATGGTCCTTTAATGCTGATCTTTCTTCTTTCGAGAAGATTCCTGGCGTTTCAATAATATCAATGATTTCCGATTTTTCCTTGGAATGCAAAACAATATTTGTGTAGGTGTTCAATTTTTCGGTGAGTTCCTTGGACTTATTTTCTCTCTCTTCATTGGTGTATGGTTTATGAGCTTTGGCCTTGAAATCAACACACAATTTTGTATCCAAATGATCAGCAAATTGACGGTATTCATTGATCTTTTGCTTCATATCGTCAGTGGAGATTTCCCCTTTTCTATTTGCCAACTGAATATCGAAAACAGTATTAAAAGTCACCTGATCTTTGGCATCTTGATATGACTGACCTGCTCTAATTAAACCACCAATATTAGCCAATCTTGAAATAGCATCAGAGGATTTTTCGTAACCAGGCAATTCTTGCTCAACAACTTTGGTCATTTCTTCAACTAATTCCTTGAATTTGGCCTCTCTTTCTTGTTCTTGTGCTTTCAACTCATCCTGAGCAAGATATTCCTTTCTGGACATCCGCTCCTCCTCAGCTTTAGCAACAGATTCATTTTCAATCACTTCATGTCCAAATCTTCTTAATCTTGGTGCAAAATGTGGTTTAGGCAAAGAAACATCTCTTTTCAAAGAAACTCCCACAAACTTTCTAAGTGGATGAAAAGGATCTAAGTAATACTTAACAAATCCTGGCTCCAAAGCAAAAATAGTATGATCTTTCCCAATACCAACATTTTCTCCAGGATGAAGCTTTGTACCACGTTGTCTCATGATAATTTGTCCTGGTTTAACAAATCCATTTTCCATCACTTTTGGTCCTAGTCTTCGACCTGCTGAATCATTTTTATTTGTTCTGGATCCTGAAACTCTTTTTGTGGCTGTACGAATTTGGATAAATCCACCAAAAACTTGGCTTTTTACTTTGCTAATCCAACTAGTTTGTAACATGGTTATATTGATATATCTTTCTCTAATGTGAAAAAATGCTTTCTTCATATGCAGGACATTGAATTTAAAACACTTACGCAAACCCATCTAGAGAATAAATATACCATTCTAAGGGACATATACTTAATATTTGCAACTATAGCTATAATTTATTTGATAATATTCATATTTCTTATCAATGATACTGAATACATTTTTCATTTTGTATAGTCTAGTACACAAATCAAATGGAAACTGGTGTACGGATGTTTAAGTTTGCTTACGTAATCATGCATTAAATACTTATAAAGTCTACAATCAGACTATAGCCATGCGTTTCTGCTGCCCGATTAAAAGCATAAAACGTGCTCAATCTGACAGTGCAACAAAATTTGGACAGAAATGATGACCCCATAAACACCCCAACTAAGCTGGTGTACGGATGTTTACGTTGATTATGTAATCTTGCTTATGTAATCATAAATTAGATACTATTACAATTCAGGATCTGACTCTATTCATGCGTTCCTGGTGCCCATTAATAGCGTAAGGTATGTTCAATCTGACTGTGCAACAAAAATTGCACAGAAATGATGACCCCTTGAACACCCCAACTAAGTTGGTGTATGGATGTTAAATGTAGATTATGTAATTTTGCTTACGTAATCAGATATTGAATACTAGCGAAACTTCTGAAATAAATGCACCTCTGCATTTTAGCTGCCAATTAAACGTAAATAATATGCTTAATCTGACAGTGCATTAAAAAATGGACAGAATGATGACCCCCATAGACACCCCAGCTAAGCTGGTGTATGGATGTTTAATTTGATTACATAAGCAAATTCAAATACTGGCGAAATACTGAAATTAATATATTGCAAAAAATTACCGGACCTATTAGAAACCACTTTAAATTTAATAAATCCACCGACCACCTTAAGTGTACAAAATTGATGACCCCCATAGGCACCTCAACTAAGCTGGTGTACGGATGATTGATGTAGATTATGTAATTCTGCTTACGTAATCAGGTATAAAATACATGCAAAACTCAAGAAATAAATGAACTTCTGCATTCTAGTTGCCCTTTCTACCTGGAATATATGTCGAAGCTTACAGAGTAGCAAAAATTGGACAATGAAAGTTACCCCAGTGAACACCCCAACTAAGCTGGTGTACGGATGTTCCAAAGATATGACGCCAGAATGGTTTAACAATAAGAGTGCACTTAAGAGCCCTGGCCTTCTGTTTTTTCGTCGTCGCAAAAAGTTTGCGCAAACCCGGAATCGAACCGGGGGCCCATCGATGGCAACGATGGATTTTACCACTAAACCATTTGCGCTGCTCCGAGACGGGGAATTGAACCCCGGTCTACCACGCGACAAGCGGTAATTCTAGCCACTAAACTATCTCGGATTATTGATAGACAAACTTATCTGTACTACTGTATACACCTTATATGTCTTTATATACGCCAATATATATGTTTTTTACATACTTATATGTATGTCGTCTATATATCTAAACAAATTCCTTATATAATTCGATGTGTATATAATTCTCTAATTTTATAATATTCTGTAGTCTGGTGTCTAACTCCAATTTTAGTTTTTCATGGAAACTCCAGAATTGCGAAAATATACAAACAATGAAAACGGCGTAAAAAAATACAATATTACTCCACAATGGACTACATTGTTTTTGAACATTCTATTCTTACCATTCTTAAACATCCACTTATTTATCCTTTTTTATAAATGATATAAATACTGAAAAAATCCCCAACCTGCATATGAACCCCAATTTATGTCCGTATAATGGTCATACTCCTCCGAAAGTCTAACAAAAATAGTGTAATCTGTAATTTGCCGGTATAATATATATATAAATAGAAGCGTTTGACGCAGGGGCATTGAAAAGTCTAGATGATGATCAAGTATAAGTAGACGAAAACTCGTCAATATTGACAATAATCCATAATATGCTCTTTCTTCCAATTTTCTTATTTGCTTCAGTGGCTTTATGTTACCACAAATTCCATCTTCAAGTAGTTGATGCTTCAGGGAAAAGAGCTTATAACGTGACCTCGTACGAAAAGTACGGATTTCTTGTTTCCCATCTGGACTATCGAAATGATAGCACTTCTCCAGTATCTGACCCATTGACATTTTATTTGAATGCACGTGACGGGACTTTAAACACGGTGGAAACACAAGAATTTGTTGCACTTGACCAATTGCAAACCAACCAATTAAATGAGGATGTTCTTGAGTTGAACAAGAGCCAATTTGCCGAGTTTCATGAAACCGGTGGTTATTTAACTCATGGTGGTGATGACAAGTTTTATTCTTGTAATGCGTACGTTTTGGATAAGTACGTCTCTTTCCTTAGTACCAATGGAAGTTGCTTTTTAGCCGAGGAGGTGAAATTGTGGATCAAATGGATTGACGCATGAGCTTCCCCAGAAAGCGACCAAAATATTTTTAGTAATTCAATTCTCCAATGTTAAAGCTTTCCCCCAAATATCTTAAGTGCAAGTTGTACACCATAACTGATTCTTCTATCATCATGGACCTTATATACAGGATCAGATGTAGAATCGTTTTCATTATCAGTAGATTGCACTGGTTTTGGATCAAAATCCGAGAGTTCAAGAGGATGAGCGTGGGTCATGAGATTATCGATTTCAGCACGCATTCTTTGTTTCAATCCTGGATCTTTGGTAATGATAAGAGCATTACTTTCAAGGTCAAGTGAATAAGCACGCTTTGTGAAGTTAGAAGATCCAATAATAGTTATTGACGGAAGTTCTTCATCGGGAACAGTGATCCATAAGCCCTTAGCGTGGTAAGACCACCCTGATGGAGTATTGACTATGCCATTTTGCCATTCATAAAGACGAATAAGCGAGTCTTTCCCGGCAGCGTGTACATCATGTAAGAATTTTTTGGCAATCAACAAATAAGCCTCTGGGATATAATAAGAGAGTCCTGAGGACTTATAGAAGGAGTTTGCCTTTGCAGCAGCGGTGATAACGACTCCACGAGCGTGGCCGTTGCATAGACGATCCAGGATTTGGGGCAACATATTAAAATAACCAGCAGTGAACCACCATGATACTGAGGGGGAGTCTAAATAGGATAAAAGACGTAAAACAGCGGGTTTTTCAGTAGAATGGTCGTTATTGGCGTGGAAAAGCGGGGTAAATTGAGAAATTGGATACACCACGGTATCAAAGTCAGAATGGGCCAAATCGTCATGAGAATCAAAGTCTCCAAGCACGTGTTGCTTAAGTAAAGGTTCCAAAAGGAAAGACGCGTCCAGAAGGAAGCGATGGAGGTTAAGACCAGGTTCACAAGAGCGATTTGCCGATGGCCACGATAAGAGGAAGTTTTTGTGAGGGGCACTTTCCGTTGGGGTTGTAGAAATAAGCTGGTAAGATAGCGAGGAGATAGCCGAATGGAGTTGATGATAATAGTTTGTGATTCTAGAATCAGACAAAAGATAATAACGGTCTTGACGATTAGTGAAGTAATCATGAGATAAGTTTGCACCGGAAAGAAGAATCTCATCATCAAAACCGTACAATTTCATATGCTGAAGGCCAAAGCTTTCATTAAGACGTTTTGGAGCCAAGCGAAGTTTAAGACCAGATAAATGTGGCGTATGGTACATTCGGATATCCACACGATGTTTGCCGAATTTAGCCACCAATGGGGCCAATAACGATGCACAAGAAGGGTTTTTCGGAGATTCCCGAGTTCCACGCAACGCGTCAGTTAAAATAGACACGTGGAGATCAGAATTAGCCGTTAAAGCAGCATCAATAGTATCCACGAGATCGTGCAGGCGTTTCCCCACGTATAAAGACGAGAGAAATACACGACGACGAGCGGAGAGGATTTTAGCTTTTAAAGTTTCGTAAAAAGCATCAGGAGAATTCAAAATTTGGATATTATCACCTTTTGTAGTGAACCTCGGGGCAATAGCATCTAATTGTTGGAAAACGGTAGCTAAACGAGGATGAAATGGGTCGCCGGATTCTTTAAAAACTGGATTATTTGTAGAGAAGGAACGACTAGACGGAATTGCTGGCGTTGCCGGCGCTGACAGGAAGAAATAGTTATAAACGGACCCAAGCATGAAATGAGAACTTGAGAATGACTTGGGGGGTTTTATGGGCATGCGAATAAAGTGGTAGGGACTGACCCAATCAGGATACTGTGAAAACGGGAATACTGTTGGTGGATAGTAGTGAAAGAAGAGGGAAGTAGCCCGCCGATTTTATCGTTAAAGAGGGGTCCATATACAGGTGGTTGGTGCATGGATGTTTGGGATATGCAGGATATCAGTGATCTATGCAGTACAGCTATATACATATAAAGAAAACTACCGGGGAGATCCGTTGGCGGCACGTACAACCATGACATCTCCATCTTCCATAGTATACGTTTTCCCCACGCGATGTTGTTTCCCACGTGCACGAAGTGCCAGTTCATCTAATGGTGGATGTTCTTTTTGCAAGTCTTCCCATTTATACACTTGCGCGGAAATAAACGTTTTTTGGAGATCACTGTGAATTGTGCCAGCAGCTTCTGGTGCAGTAGATCCTTGACGAATTGTCCATTGATGAGCTTCTTTTGGTCCACATGTATAGAAGGAAATTAACCGAAGTGCTTCTCTCATGGAATCAACCGCCTGAGGAAGTGCCAGCTTGGAAGTTTCCTTGTTTGTTGATTCCATCGCTGCTGAAAACATCATCACGTGATCCTCAGGACAATTCTCCCCGACCCACTTCCGAATATCTTCCATGAATTCATTTTTTTGCTTAATGTAGTCCTCCGGCAGAACGTTCACCAAAACCACGGAAGGTTTAGCCGTAAGAAGGTTTAGAGCATTGATGACGTCAATCTCTTCCTCATTCCATGTTTCCGTCGTCACCTTCCGTCCCGAATAAAGCAACTCAATAACCTTCTCATAAATCTGTACTTGGGAATCCACCGCTGCACGTGACACCCCTGGTTTATTCCGTGTTTTTTCCATTTTCTCCGCGGCCGCTTCCACCGTTTCAATATCTTTCAAGAGAAGTTCATCAGTGACAATGGCCATATCACGAATGGGGTCCACTGATGATTCGATATGGGTAATGGAATCATCACGGAACCCACGAACCACATGGAAAATCCCATCAACTTGTCGAATATCTGAAAGAAACTTGTTCCCGAGTCCTTCTCCCAGTGCAGCATTTCTAGTTAATCCGGCAATATCGAAAATTGTCATAGAAGTAGGAACCATCTTTGCTGATGCGTATAATTTCGCCAAGTGAGCTAATTTGTTACTCTGTACTTCAACAAGTGCTTGGCTTGGATCAATAGTAGCATAAGGGTAATTTGCTGGGTTTCCAAGTTGGGATTTTGTGATTGCCTGGAAAAATGTGGATTTTCCAACATTAGCTAGTCCAACTACTCCAGCGGAAAGATTGTTGCTGATTCGACCGAGGATTTTGGGTCGGCTGATTGCTGCTTGTTTTTTTAAAGCAGCACATGACGTGGTGAATGAGCGGGGGGTCATACCAAGGGGACATGGTGTCGATGCTGACGAAGGAAGCATCGGCACGTGTACCAACACGTGCGAAGCACGTGTGGTCAAATGTATCATCACGCGCTTTACACGTGTCTTGGAACATCAACACGTGCTTCGCACGAGTTGATTCACGTGCTTCGCACGAGCTGATGCACGCGTTGATCCACCAGTTTACTCACAACAACACATCAACATCAATGCCAGAGGACACAGACGGATATTGGGACATTGTCATTTCATCACTTCAAGACATTTGCAATGCCAATGAGCTGCTTTCATTTGACGATATTTCAGCAAAACACGAAGGTGATATTGATCGTCTTGGAGAAAGTGAGCTTGACGCGCTAAAAGATGAAATCAACGACCACAAATTGAATATCGGCACCGCGTCGCGACTCATTTCCACCGCTCAACAGAATCTAGACACATTAACGGCGAAACTTGAAAAAGCCGCCGCCGCCGGTTCCGGCCCGGTGTCTAAGAATGATTCTTCAACAAATGAACGAACGGAAAAACAAGGCCGACCAAGACTCACGGGGAAAAACGCCGATAAACGTGGACACGGGAAAGTTGGACGTGTTTATTGGACTTCACGATTTAGTCCACAAGAACCAGTTTCTATTGGGTCGGAAGTGGCTTATAAATTGAAAAATCGTCATTTTGAAGAATGGATCCAATGTGAAGTGACCAAAATCATGGGTGATGGTACGAAATATGAAGTTCGAGACCCAGAACCGGATGAAAATAATAACCCAGGCCAAACTTTCAAGGCCACTTATAAGGAAATCTTGTTGATTGCCTCCGTTTCTGATGTTCTGAGACTACCTGCTTATTCTCATGGAACAAAAGTTCTCGCAAGGTATCCAGAAACCACGACATTTTATCCAGCAGTTGTTGTTGCTCAAAGAAAGGATGGAGTCGTGAGATTGAAGTTTGACGGTGAAGAGGAAGTTAATAAGGAGACGGAGATTGAGCGGAGGCTTGTTTTGCCGTTTCCAGAGAGGTAGGTCCTACCGACTGCTGAAAGCAGGAGGTAGCATTCAACAAGCTACCGTTAAAGAAGCCACCGGTGTAGTCGGTGGCATTCAGGAAGCCAGCATTTTACGAGCACGTGAGAAGCACGTGCTCGATAGAAAACACTCACGCGATAATCACGTGACCTGAAATCAATAATCACGTGCGTGAAAGCATGTGCAATTCACCAGCACCTCCCCACTGCTGCCCCGATAATCTCTGGACGCCTTCCTTGAAGTTGGTGGAAGCTACTGGCTTAAATAGCTGCCGGTGCATGGCCCCGGCAGCTGGCCCCAGCAGCTGGCCCGGCAGCCGGCATAGATGGCGATGCCTTGTAACCGCGCGGTCACGTGATGTTGAGATGGAATAAAAAAAAAAATTCTATTTCAACCTCTGCGGAAGAAACAACAAATAAAATTGGGCAGTGCAAAATGGACGAAATAGACATTGACAATTATTCAAGAGTATGTTGGCATGGATAGGGGATCATCATGGACGCAAGTGGCGTAAGCGATCAAGTCAAGTATGAAAATATCAAAAAAATTCAAGATATCAAGATATCATGCCATAAATGAAGCGATACCGGGACGAAGGTTTTTTTTTTTGTTTGGGGATTAAGATGCGGATATGGGTGCTTACGGCCAGATTGGGCCAGATGAAAAATTATTAAAATCCCCTGAATTTTTCACATTTCAGATTGCTAATGTTTTAGGATAGGTCAAGATCTCCAGTTAGAGACAGAGAGAGATCGCCCAGCAGGTCAAGGTCAAGAAGAGACTATGAGGCACCAAGAGACGGTGGAAGAGGCCAGCGTGGAGGCAGAAGAGGCCGTTATTCAAGAAATGACCGCGGTAGGTCTTCCGAAAGCGGTAATCGTGGTGGTAGCCGCGGTGGACGTGGTGGACGTGGAGGACGTGGAGGACGTGGAGAAGGCGGTGGCAGGAGACCAAAGATTTTCAATGCTGAAGATGCTTCCACTGCTGCTATTGGAGAAGATGGAACCAGGCCAGAAAGAAACTTTGAAACTTCCATCTTCATTGGTAATATTCCATACGAGCTGACCGCTAAGGAAGTTGAGGCCCTCTTTGTGCAGGATTTCAATGTTGTTCGTACCGACATTGTTACCAAAAGAGGAACCTCTCGTGGGTTAGCCACGGTGGAGTTCTCCAATAAGGAAGATGTGGAGGCTGCCATTGCCAAGTTTGACCGTACGGAGCATTTCGGAAGACAACTTTTCATCAGACAAGATCAACCACCTCCAAGTGAACAAACCAAGGAAGAACAGAGAGGCGATCCTGTTGAATTGTTTGTTGGTAATTTGCCGTTTAGCACCACATGGCAAGATTTGAAGGACATTTTCCGTCGTGTTGGTAACGTTGTCAGAGCTGACGTTGTCACTGGCAATGACGGAAGATCACGTGGCTATGGACTCGTGACCCTCAGAAATGAAGGTGATGCCGAGAAGGCCATTTCCATGTTCCAGAATTACAAGGTGGATGGAAGACCAATTGAGGTTCGTAAGAGCAAGGAAAGCGGATCTGGTGGTGGTAAGAAGCCCGCTGCTAAGAATAGTGACTTCACTGAAGGAGTTGTTGGAGGTGGAGAGCCATCTGCAGTCATTTTCGTGGGCAATTTGCCATATATCACCACAGAATCTGACTTGTTTGAACTTTTTGAAACCATTGGTCGTGTTTCTCGTGCTGAAGTTCAATTTAACCATCAAGGAAGACCTTCAGGTAATGCAGTGGTTGAATTTGAGTTGGGTGAACTTGCCGATTTGGCCATTAAAAACTTGAATGGATATAATTATGGTGGAAGAGAATTGCAACTTTCTTTTGCCCTTCAGCCTCTGACTGAGGAATCTGAAGATGCAGCTATGGAAGAAGAAAACTAATAAATGTCTTCAATATATACCTAGTAGATAGATTGTAGTAGATATACCGTTTATATACAGGGATAAATGAGACTACATGCAGGAGGGAAGAGGAATAAATGAGGATTGTATTAATGGGTGGAAGTGTATTCAGTGAATGATGAACACATTTTTTGGTGGCATTTCAATCAGCAAGCATTTCATATGGGTGGTTATTCTTATTGTTTTTCTTATTGTGGTGTTCCTCAAAAGAAGGAGGCTTATTGAGGTGGTGGAGCATTGGAGAAACCAAAGGAGATGGTTTAGGCAATTGAACCAAGATTCCACATTTCAGGATCAATTGGAACAAGGGCTTTCAAGTGATACTTTCAGCATTGCAAGTAACATTTCCCATGACTCAAGAATAGGTCTTGATGGGCAAGCATCACAAGAAATTCACTCTATAATGGAAACCAACCGAATAAGTTTTGATGAAGCAAGACATCGGTATTTAACCAATAAATTGGACGCTAATGGTATTGATGAATCAGGAATGCCAACTGATCCAAAGACGGTCACGTGGGGGTCTAGATAGATATGTCCAGTGATTGGTGCACAGGTCTTTGACTCTGTGAATGGATAAGAACTTTGGTATATAGGAAAGGTATTGAACGATGAAGGTATGGAATGGTGTAGATTGGTGTAGATTGGTGTAGATTGGTGTAGATTGGTGTAGATTGGTGTAGATTGGTGTAGATAGGATTTGATGAAATTAGTAATATAGGGATTATGAAAATTAGGCATTTTATACATATAGCAGTCCAGCAAGACAAAACTCGCCATTGACTGTCCATTGATTATCACGGTATCGTCTATAGCTTCTTTACAGCTGACTATTTCCTAAATCTCTTGCAACTAAATCTAAACGCTACTCAATACTGACATATGAACCTTGATTACTAACTGATTACGTAATCTGGTTGCGAATACAATACTAAAGCATACATATATATTTATGTATTTATGTATTTATGTATTTATGTATTTATGTATTTATATATTTATGTATTTATATATTTATGTATTTATGTATTTATGTATTTATATATTTATGTATTTATATATTTATGTATTTATGTACATAAAAAGAGAATTAGATTATATAAATATTATTATGTATACTATTAATAAACACAAGTCTGTAGACTGCCTAAAAAAGATCGAATTGGTCTAGCTTATTCTTATACTAATATATCATTAGACTCAATTCCGTATACTATTATTTCGGAATCTACTCGCTAAATTTCGTATACTATCATTGTACTCGAATTTTCTTTGTAAGCTTAATACAGGCTCTAAATATTTGTATATTCCATTCAATTTTCCATACATTTATGTAAGGCATTTGTATATACTGATCTCGATATAAGATTTTGATTTATGTAGGAATATATGGGTAGAACTTTCAGTCACTCAGAATACATAGCTCCATTCAGATAAAGGGTTGTACTTCTATTTGATTACGTAATCAGATTCGAGTAAACATCCGTACACCAGCTTAATTGGGGTGTTCATGGGGTCAGCAATTCTTTCCATTTGTTGTTGTATTCTGAAACTAATGGTGACGAGTAGCTGCTTTCAGCACGCAGAGTGCATAAATGTGCTTATAGTCTCAAAATTCGTAGCATTTATTGGTGGATTACGTAAGCACGATTACGTAATCAACAGATTCGTACACCAGCTTAGTTGGGGTGTTCAGGAGGAACCATATTTAAGCAATTATGGGTCTATCTAGAATTCAGAAGTAGTTTGTATAGATATTGTTCAAGATAGAAAAATTATATAAAAAAACGAAAATAAAGAATTTTGATTGAAAAGTTTGATATAGAAATTTTGGTGAAAATGTATAATGCAGTAATTATCTGGTAATAATAGGATATAAGTATAGGAATTTGAGAAAAATCAGTACAAGAAACAGGAAATCTAAATTGCAGTATATAGTAGTATATAGTAGTATATAGTAGTATATAGTAGTATATAGTAGTATATAGTAGTATATAGTAGTATATAGTAGTATATAGTAGTATAGTAGTATATAGTATATTATAGTATATAGTAGTATATTATAGTATATAGTAGTATAGTAGTATATAGTATATTATAGTATATTATAGTATATTATAGTATATAATAGTATAGTAGTATATAGTATAATATAGTATATAGTATAATGTAGTATAATGTATAACTGCATTATCTTTAGTGCCCATTAAATCTCCAATGATTCAAATATCTAAATCTTTCTATACAGTATCCTTTTCGAAACGGCCATAATCGTCAAAAAATTCTTGTTCAGACATATTGATTTTTGAATCTCTCGTCAAAACCACGAAAAAACGACAAAAGAGGTTTGGTCTAGACTTTAAGACTTCTTCCTTCTTCGTATTTTCATAAGAGAAACTCGAGGGATTTTGGTGGTAGTAGTTTGTATAATTTTGGTAAATATTGTGATAAAAATTTCAATATAGGAATATAAATAAATTTAACGATTTATAGGAATTGTATATAGTATAATACTATACATACTATAACTATACAAACCATTGATGGTGAAAAATATATAAAAAACATCATGAAAATTCTAGATTTTGAAAATTTATTTATGTAATGATATTTAAATATTGATATTGATATATATATAAATATATATAGCTTAAGTATAGAAACTACATTTCATAATTCATCGTATATAGTTATATATAAGGAACTTCTCAAATATATATATAGTTAACTTCCTTAATATATAGATAAATCTATCATTAATCTTATAACATAGTATGTATGTACTATACTACATTATTCTATACTGCGTATATGCAGTATTATGTATTTTCGTAGAGTATGGTATTTTTAGTTTTGTACTCCTAAAGAAAAGACTCAAATATCGTTGGAATGCTCCTGAGGTTATCAGGATTCTATTGATACTATTTTGATAGCTTTTTCTGGAACTTTTGCTCCTTTTGATGAGGGCATGATTGTCCTGGGGTAAGCTGGTGTACGGGTGTTTTGATTACGTAGATTATGAAGGTGGTCTCCACCTAATAGGGGGCATTAACTATAGACAATAATAGTATATCGGAGAAATTATACTGTACTACATTGAATATCAAGACGAGTAATTTTTAAATTTAGGAATTTGGGTAAGTGTATGAATTGAATTTTGGTGAAAATTCAGTAAAGGAGGGATTTTATAAATAAGAATTGATGAAAATATAGTTTTATTTAAAATTACGAAAAAGACTGGAATATTTATAACGAGTGCATTTTGATAAGAATTTGTTAGTAAATAATTTCGGTAAATATAGGAAATATGAGAACTTACGTTTCTGGGATCAATATTGAACTTCAGTAAATATTGAAATTTTGATAAAGATGAAGATTTTAAAAATACAGGGATTTTGTGAAGTCTTCAATGGAGATAGAAAATTTAGTATCTAGAAGAATTTGGTGAAGATAAGATTCCCGAGAATATAGAATTTATGGTAAATAGGAATCTTAAAGAAAGTTTGAAGATCGGTAAGGTTTTGGTAAAGATAGGAATTTTGTACTCATAGAATTTCAGTATTTGTAGGAAAATCTTGAAGGATTGATTATAATAAATTCTTTAATTTTGAACCTTTGAAGATAAAAGAATATTGGTAAAAAGATAGAATTTCAAAGATTATAGGGAATTTGAAGAAATTAAAGAATTTCACAAGCAAATTTGATGAATTCTTGTGGATTTTGATATTTTGATAATTATAGAAATTTCGTTAGAGAAGACATTTCTTAGAGAAGAAATAAAAGAAAAAAATAGATAAAGGAATCAAAAGTGGGAATCATGGGTTATTTATATTTGAAGCCTCGCGCAAGGGATGAATTCTGAAACGGCTGCAAAAATCGTTCTGGTATAGGGATTTCGCAGGTAAATTTGCAGCTAAATCGACCATTACATAAGGAATAGCTAAACTGTGGATAAATGGAATTAACAATCAAATGAAAATATTGAGTTCAATAATCGGTTATTGATATAAATACACGTGCTACGCACGTGTATTTAAATGTGAAATCACATGACCCAATCGCGGTAGATGTTTACATCACTTCCCAAATAGGAAATGATATCACATTTATATTTTAACATATCCATTGTCATTGCAACTAAGCACTAACTAATCTTTTCCTTATTCCCACAAAACAAAAAAATAACATGGATATTTATAAACGATACGCCAGTGGAGACCACGATCGAGAAATGTTCCACAAAATCGATGACCCTAATAATAAAGAAGAAATCTTCCTACGGCCATTATCAGGACATTTTGATAATTTTGAAGAATCAACGAATCCACCAGCCAAAAGTGCACATTCATGGGTTGAACTCTTCGAGGATGCTGCTTTCTTTTCTGGTTTTGATGCCCAACTTTTCGGAATTGTTGTCACCATGGTTTATAAAAACCAACAGACAAATAAAATCTCCACTGTTTCAATGACAAAGTTCGGAACTTGTGTTTATGACAATTTGCTTATAGATGCCAGTTCTCGATTCTGGCCAGCAGTGGCAAATTTATCACCAAACCATAAAGATTCAAATGTCCGTCGAGCTTTGGCCATCACAAACTTGAAAAATTATAACCGTCTTTGGAATAACAATGAAAGTTTTTCCACCCTGTGGGATGAAACTAATGCTGGATCTTTGGCCAGTTCCATGGAGCCATTTAAACAAAAACTGCCTCTGGAGCTCGGATGCAATCTTCTACATCTTGGGCTTCTCCAGAACCACTTGGTTTCTTGTTGTTTGGTTGATGTTGTTTATAATTCTGCATTTAGCGAAGAAAACAACAAATTCGTCCATGGTTTGGGCTCCCAAATCGAGCAGCTTTTCGATCCACTTTCTGAATATTGTCCACAACAAATGGACTATTCATATATTCCTCCGAACCACGAAAAACAAGAAATCTTGCAACCTCAGCAAAGTATAGTTGGTGAGCTTTTCGCTGTGCAAGAGAAATATGCCTTGGATCTTGTTAATCTTCTTCAAAATCTTATTCTCCCTCTTAGAGTCAAAGCATTATCTCTTCATTCATTCTCGAATGCTGCCATTTTGAAAGTCAACCTGGTTTTCCCTCATACAATCGATGAAGTCACAAGAGTCAATTGTATTTTGCACGATTCTTTGAAAAAATGTCGTGATTATGGAATTCCGGAAGTTTTCAAAGTGTTTGCCAATCTTTTACCTTATCTCTATCGAGCTTTTGCTCGTCATGAAGCCAATGCTCACAATTTTGTTGATCGTCTCGACCAGTTTCTCAAAACAGAAGATTGTCCTCAACTTCCACAAGAATATTCCATTCGCTCCATTGAAGCCATTGTTTGTGGGTGTCTTCTTGAACTTCCTCGGTTGAAACTCATTATGCAGAGATTATGGAGCTCCATGGATGAGGAATCCCGGCAAGAAGTTGCTCCCGATTATGAAAAATGTATTGAAATCGTCGATGCTTTCGGCTTTAAAGAACCAGTCGATTTTTCTCTTCATCGTTGTGCAACTCGTGTTTTCACTCCCACTGGCAAATTACTCACGGAAATCGCCACAGATTGGCCCGAGGAACTTCAATATGGCTGGATGAATCGGAAAGTCATTGGAGTTTTTGAGTTGATGGAGGCTTTGCAACGTGAAAATGGCGTTTCTCAAGTATTGATCATTTTCTCCGACCACGTGCTTTTCCTTGATGTTTTCCGTTCAGGCCATTCTCTGACTCCAGTTCAAATTGCTGATCTTCTCATGAATTCTCTCATTAATGAAAAACCTCTTCCTGAAATTGCCCTGTTACCTGCACTTAAGGTCAAATTTTGGTGTTCCATTGATGAAATCCTTTGCAATGGTTATTGTGCCCTGGATAATGACTCTTTTGTTTCTTTCATGTCATATGGAACAAAGAAATTCAACAGTAAAACTCCATTAGAAGTTTCACCAGTGCAAAATTTCAAAATCCTCGATAAAAACCACCGTCTGGCACAAAAATCAATAATGACCATGGTTCAAAAGGCTAAAGTGCTCTATAAAAGCACCCAATTTCATTTGTTCAACGATGAAGTTAACGATTTGCAAACTTTCTATTCTGCCCATGAATGGGCTGAATTCTTGAATGAACAATCTGTGGCTCCGGTGGTTGTGCTTCTCAATGGGAATGATAAAGAAATTGACGAAACTTTTAAAAATCACAAAAACGTCTTTATAGTTTTGACTGCCTCCTTCATTAACCACCATACTGTTCAAATTTGCGGCCATACCATTTCCAAAGGTCTTGTGATTGAAGAAATCGTCAGATTTGATGATATTAGATCTTCGTTAAGGGATATTCTTGCAAAATCCTTTGATGCTCTTTATCGGTCCATTTTTCTTTCCGAAGTTTGTATCACGGGGAACCTGATTTTATTGAGTAGGTTTCTCAATTCACTCGATCCGAGTGATTCTGCAGAAGATGTGACTTTTTCCACTTATCCAGCGCAAAAGCCAGTGAAACCACTTGTTGAACCTCTCGGAGAAACTGTCAATGTTCCGACAAAGTCGGAGAAACCGGAAAAACCACCTAAGCCAGCTCCAAAGAAGCAAATCCCAAAACAAACTCAAAAAGAATCGCAAAAGCCACAGACTCAAGAGAAAAGAAGGTCCCTCTTTTCTGGACTTATCCATAAATTGACGGGAAAATCGAAGAAGAAACACCCCCAAAAGAAATCTGTTCCGGAAAAGAAAAAGATCCCCAATACGGACATTCCTAAAGGCAAAAAGCAAGAATATACCCATCTTTACCAGCCACAACCTCATCTCAGGGAAGCATCTCATAGTTCCACCATTGAACCATCTGAGCCCATTGCTTCGAACCGAAATGCCAATGAAAATGCCTCTAAGAATGTCACTCAAAATGCCTCTAGAAATGTCTCTGTGAATACAAACACATCATCACAATATTCAGACGGTTCAGTTGAAGCAAGGCATAATTTCACATTTCCAATGCTGACTGTTGAGGAGAGAAATTCTGAAGATGATGAAACAGTTAGGAGATTTTCAACGGAAAGAAAGTCTTCTGCTAGTGTTGTGACTCCGGCTAATGATTCCAATTTGGGACCACAACAGGAAATAATCCCTCCAGCTGAGACTGAACAAAAAGTGGACAGTGAAATCACCGGAAAAGATAATAAGAAAACGGACACAGATAACGCAGTTCCAGTTCCTGAACCCGCATCTGGCTATGAGAATAAGGAGAAAACCCCCAAAGATGCAAAAAATACTCAACGGGTGGTCAATGAAGTCAAATTATTCAAACCAGATATGGAAAGAGTCCAGGAGGAAGAAGATAAAAAAGCCATCACTAGTCAAGATATCGCACGTGCTTTGGAACATATCAATGCTGCAGGGATTTCACCAGAAACGTATCAAAAGTATAAGGTATATGAAGAATTGCCGATTTCGATTCTCCAAAATGATGGAGAAGCCAATTGGACAGCTCTTTCGAGAGATAACTCTTCAAACTTGCAAGATCACGTGCAAGCAATAAAAGAAGAGACTAACATGGATTCAATGGACATTGTTGATTTCACATCTAGTGCACAAGCTAGGAATCAAATTTGGAAGGCAGATTCTCCAAAGAAAAATTGTTTGGTGAAATCTTCTTCTATATTGTCAACAATCAATTCTTCAAGAATGACTCCTCCAGCAATGCAATTTGATTCTTCTGAGGGAACATTTGATGATTTGGAATGTGGAATGATTACACAAGATTTGGATACTCCAAAGGAAGCAGGGACTCAACATTTGAGAACCTCTAATGAAGCAGGAACTCAAGCTTTGAGAACTCCACAAGAATCAAGAAAATCACAAGAGTCAGGAAAATCCAATTGGCTGCCTCAAGCTAAAACTATGGTTGGAACGCCAAAAGGATTTTCTGAAGGGAATAAAGGACACTTTTCTGGAGGAAATAAGGAAGAATCTTACCAATCTTTAAATTCTCAATATGTGAATCAATTTGGTAAAATCATGGATCAAGAATTTTCACTTGAAGATGAAAAAGAAGATGATCAGAAATCATTAGCATTTACTGTGGAAACGTTATGTGAAGAACCAATGAAAAATCCAACAGAATCACCTAATACTTCAGAAGAATATGTTTCGTCTTCAGAAATTGTCGATGGTTTCAACAGTCAAGAGCAATTTTTCTATGAAAATTTGGATAAAGTCACTTTAATGAGACTGTCTTCAAGTGAAAGAACATTAATGAATGTTGCACGTGAAGTTAACAAAGAAAATGATCGTCTGGATGATGGATTTACTATTAAATTTGATTCCGTCGCTTATCTTTCTGATATTTTGAATGGTACCGTTAAGATTTAGATTTAGGACTTGGACTAGAGAATAGGAATATAGGAATATTTGGAAATAGGGAATTGTGAAGGAAAACGCCAGGTTTTATAGTGCGCACTTAAATTTGCAGCCTATTTTCTGAAACACCCCTTAAAGTGCGAAAAAAGTATAAAAATGGTCGATTCGCCACTGCTATGATTTTGTAATTTTTTGAATATTTTCTTTCTTATTTTTTTTTTTAATATTGAATAATTATTGGGAAAATGAGAAAAGTGCTGGAATTTAGAGTCAGATGGAATTATGGATTTCAACATCAAATAATGGAATTCTTTAGGGTTCTTGTGGAGATCTTAAAAAACGGGAATTTTAATAAAATTCTTCAAAATGGAATAAAGTCTCTTAATCCTTTGGGTCAATTTTTTTTAAAATGAACTTCCTTAACTACTATTCCTGAAAATCAAATTTTTTAAGATTTGAATTGTTAATAATGGAATATTTTGAAATGCCATTTTTACAATGGAACTCATCAAATTCGAATCCTTTGAGATTTGGTGAATTTTGTTTTTTTTTGACATTGGCGTTTTTCAAGAATTGATTTTTAGACTTACATTCTTTGGAATGGACTTCTATTTATGAGGCTTTTTAAAGATTGAATTTCTAAAGATTTAAATCTAAAAAGTGGACTTCTGATGGTGATTTCGGAAGTAAAGATTCGGATTCTTTAAACGAATACTCATTTAATGGATTTTTAGAATTTGATTTTTTAAAATGGTTTTCTTTAAAATAATACTCTTAATAATGGAGTTCAAATGGATTTCTTATAAACAAATTTCCTAAAATCTGAGTTCAAATTACAATTATTAAGGATGCTTCATCAAGGATACTTTTACAATGGAACTCCTTAAAATTGAGTTGCTTACATTGAATCTTTTTGAAAAGAATTTCTATAAAGTGGACAATAAAAGGAGCAGATTAAAATTTTCAATCTTAATAATGGAGTTCTTTTAGAGAAGAGTCTAGACATGGAATTTTTTAAAGTGGACTTGAAATGAACTCCTTAAAAGGAATTCCTTAAAAGGAATTCCTTGTCAATGAAAATCATAGAATATGAAGTCTATAATTTTTGACTTCCTTAAGGTTTGGCCCCAAATAAAGAATTTCCTTTTAATGAAATTCATCAAATCAAAATTGTCGAAATCATGGATTTTTTAAGGTGGACTCCTTTAAAATCAACTTCTTTTAAGAAGAAATTATTTAAAATGCAATTTTTAAAAGTGGACTTCTTCCTAAAGAAACTTATCAAATGGAATCTTTTAGATTTGAACACTTTCAGATGGAGATTCTCAGATTTCAATTCTTAAATGGACTTTTTTAAGATAGAATTATTTAAAAAGATTTCTTGAAAATGGAATTCTTATGTTGGGGTTCTTAAAGATGGAATTCTTATAATGGGGTTCTTAAAGATGAAATTCTTATAATGGGGTTCTTAAAGATGGAAATTTTATAATGGAACTCATTGAAAGAAGTTCATTCAAAAATTATTCAAACTGGAATTGTTTAAGGTCTGATTTTTAAAAGGAAAATTTTTGAAATGAACTTTTTCAAATTGAGAATTTCTAA
>JAJMHH010000086.1:0-24423 GCA_030582955.1 Osmozyma tolerans
TACTATATTACTATACTATACTATATTACTATACTATACTATATTACTATACTATACTATATTACTATACTATACTATATTACTATACTATACTATATTACTATACTATACTATATTACTATACTATACTATATTACTATACTATACTATATTACTATACTATACTATATTACTATACTATACTATATTACTATACTATGTACTGATTTAGAATTTTACATCAGTTTCTGAGGGCTTAAAGATTTTAAAACTTTCAGTTAACTTCCGCTTTCATCAATTGTCATTTAGATAAACTTTCTGAATCAGTATTGATTCCCTTCATCAGTTTTAAAATCCATTAGCAAACGTTAGCTCAATTTCATCAGCTAAACCTTAATATAAGCTAAGGTCAAAATCAGCTGATCCCTAATATCAGCTCAACTTGATATCAGCTCAATATCAAGAAATGTTTACCAATTAAAGTTTGGAGTTTATCAGATAAAGCTCGAGATTCCATCTGCTGACCTTTTAAAAGCTAACAGAAATTCATCACCAGATCTAAAGCTTCCAAAAGCTTCATCAACTCAATGGAGATCAGCTCAGCTTTAGCTGAGCTTTCAGAGATTCTTGACTTTCACATCTTCATCAACACAAGTATTAGTTGATTCAAGCTTTAGTTGTCTTGCAATCTGAGGATTGTATGAAGATTGGATCATGAAAATTCGGTATGAAGGTTCGGTATGAAGATTCGGTATGAAGATTCGGTATTCATCAGCTCAGCTAAAGCTGAGCTGCTGGCTAAGCTGCTGGCAGAGCTGCTGGCAAGACACCAAAACATCCCCAGAATAACAAGCAACCCATTCCCCCTTGGTTCCCTTAATAATCTCCCCTAGAACAACCTTTATATTATCAACAGTTCCAGAATTATCCTCATGCAAAATCCAGGAAAGTTCTTTCCAATCAAGAATTCCTTCATGACAAAATACTCTAGGGGTAGAATAACCATCTTTTTCCTCCATAGATACCTTTCCAACAAATAAGTGAACACCACCAAGATCTTCACCATCACGGAACCACCGTAAAACACCACGATCTTCATAGGTTGTAATTTTTAAACCAGTTTCTTCAAAAGTTTCTCGAATTATACAGTCCATAGGGGTTTCTCCCTCATCAAGTTTTCCTCCCACACCATTCCATCGTCCCATCCATGGAGCTTTTTGTCTGTTCAAGAGAAGAACGTGGCCAGTCTCTGGACAGTGGATGAAACCAAGAGTGTATTTATAGAACGGAAGTGTTTCCGGATCAGGCAATTTTGCCGACAGTTGTACCGTCATTTTGTAGTGTTTAACAAATGAAGTAGTTGGTTCCATGGAAGCGGGAGTGTATGGAAGGACGCGTCGTGGGACGCGGTTGCATCAATAGTAGAGTTGATAGCATCATTCACTAAAGGATCATTGCCAAAACGACTAACATCTTTATTAAGGAAGATTTCCACCGCCACAGCACGTGATACCAATTTTGGAAATTCCATATAAAATAAACCCACTGCTCCAATCATCAATTGAGCAGTAGTATCTGGACTGCACCCACCGTAACCAGCACCAAGTGCAGGAACAATCAATTCATCCAAGTTTAATTTCTTAGATAGCAAAAGGGAATTCCACATGGAGTAGAATATCGTAATTGGATCAATTGGTTCAGGAACTGCCATAGTAGATGTGAGGATTAAATTGTGCACGTGACGATTATATAGTGGAGACTTGATAAACAAGGGGCCGAGTGTTGATGGGAGGTGCACGTGCGCAGACAGAGAAGGGCACAAGAAGGAGATTTCTGATAAGACATTGTTTTGGATTTTACTAGCGACATTTTTGATTTTAGTTTTATCGTTTGTAGCAGCAGAAGCAACAGCAAGATCAAAACCTCCACCCATAAAAGCCATTGAATTTGTAGGTGAGACAATAGCCGAGTTAAGGGGAGAATGAGAATGACGTAAGAATTGGTTTAGATTTTCGTTGAAAATGGATATTTTGATATTAACTGGTAGCAGCAGGGAAACTGCAGAAATTGCCGATTCGAAGCATTTAATTATATTGGGGTTGTTGTTGATGATGTGGATGTGCATTGAACAGTGAACGTAGTTCACTGTGAACACCAGTACATACCATATTTAACTACTATACATACTATACCATACTACACTATACCATTCTATAATATACTATACTATAATATACTATACATACTATACTATAGCATACTACACCATACTATAAATACTATACCATTCTATACTATACTATACTATATCATAATAATACTAATATCCATACTTGATTACATAATCATATAATATATCTGTTGGGCCCAATGGACGAGTGAGGAATGGTATGTTGTATGCAGTCCTTTATACCCCAACCAAGGAATGGTATATAAATTAAAGGTTTGATCCACGTTTCCCGCGCAGGCAGAAATTTTCCCAACAACACCAAAAAACAACCCTCAAAACCTTTTTCTTTTTTTTTGATTTACAATGGCTCCTGTTGCTTTCTCTGATATCCAAAAGTCTTCCAATGACTTGTTGAACAAGGACTTCTTCCACGCCAACACCGCATCTGTTGATGTGAAGTCCACTGCTCCAAATGGTGTTTCTTTCACCGTCAAGGGCAAAACCGCCAAAGATAACGCCATTGCTGCTTCCGTCGATGCCAAGTACGCCGACAAGGCCACTGGTCTCACATTGACTCAAGGTTGGAACAACGCCAACACTTTGGGCACCAAGATTGAATTGTCCGAATTGTTGACCCCAGGTCTTAAGGGTGAATTGGACACTTCTGTGGTTCCAAACGGCTCTAAGAACGCCAAGTTGAACTTCTTCTACCAACAATCCGCCGTCAACGCTAGATTGTTCTTTGACTTGCTCAAGGGCCCTGTTGCTACCGCTGACTTGACCGTCGCTCACGATGGTTTCACCGCCGGTGCTGAATTGGGTTACGACATTGCCTCCGCTAAGGTTAACAAGTACTCCGTTGGTGTCGGTTACGCTAACCCATTGTACTCTGTTGCTGTCACCTCTACTTCTAACTTGTCTGTCTTCACCGCTTCTTACTACCATAAGGTGTCTCCTTTGGTTGAGGCCGGTGCTAAGGCCACCTGGGACTCTGTCAAGTCCTCTAACGTCAACGTTGAGTTCGCCACCAAGTACAAGTTGGACCCAACTGCTTTCATTAAGGCCAAGGTTGCCGACTCCGGTTTGACCGCCTTGTCTTACTCCCAGCAATTGAGACCTGGTGTTACTTTGGGCTTGGGTGCTTCTTTCGACGCTTTGAAATTGGCTGAGCCTGTCCACAAGTTGGGTGTCTCCTTGTCTTTCGCTGCCTAAGCGTATGAATATATGTCTATAAGTACTATGTGTAGATACTACATCCCTAAATACTACATCCGTACATCCTGCATCCGTACACCCACGCATCTACCTACTCCTTCATCTACACATCTACCTCCACCATCATCCACATCTACCTCAACTATGACGGAAAAAAACCTGCCGATACCTTCCAAAAATGGTAAAGATACGCCAGCCATTCTCCAAGTATCACGTCCGTTTTTCACCTTGGCTGAACTTTCCTATCTCCATTCTAATACCATTCCTGAAAACAAGAAACTTGCCTATAATCAAAGAAAACACCAAGTATTCCAGTTCTCTTTTCAAGTGGTCAAGATCATGAAATTCCCTCTTCGTGTTCTCGCCACGGCCATGAACTACTACCAGCGGTTCTATCTTTTCAATACTTTCGAAGAACCCAAAGATCAAAATCCTGATAATGATGCCGTGGTAGAAGCAGAAAAAGACCCTTATTTAGTGGCTTACACGTGTATTTTCCTCGCCACCAAACATGAAGACTGCATCAAGAAACTTCGGGATCTTCAAAATGTCGGCAATAAACTCCGTGAGATCGATCCTGAAGCTCGTGTTCATAACAAAGCCACCGGAGCATCTATGGCGACTTTTGATGTCCAACGCAAGGCCATCATGAGCTTAGAATTCAAGCTTCTTCAGGTGTTGAAATTTGATTTTATCAACGGTGCTTCCAACGTCCCGTCTGTGGACTATTTGGTGACGGCATTTTCTAAGCAGCTTGGTCTTGATTATAACTTGACGCTTTTCGCTTGGCTTGTGGCTTTCGATATTCTGTCTACTCCATTGTGTCTTGTGATTCCTCCTCATTGCATTGCTTTGGCCATCGTCATTGTCACGTTGAATTTTGCTCCAAAGGATATCACCACCAAATACAGCAAAGAAGATACTCAAATGGAAGGAATTAGCGATATTCTTGAGAATCTCGATAGTATGCGTGACTTCCGGTGTCCTGAGCCACTTGTCAATGAGGGCATCGTGTACATCTTGGACTACTACGTGCACCAGATGAATTTCCTGGTTTTGAACGATTATATACCGCCCACGGACGACGATACAGGAAAAGAACAAATCTTCAAGTTTATGGACTTGAAGACTCGTTTCAATGACTTGCGTGTTTTAAGTGAGCAAAGCGTTTCCACCGTTGGTTTACTAAAGCAAGATTATTACTTGCGTCGGTGGGACTATTCTGTTGGACTTCGTGGCGCAGTGCGTTTCACTTTGAGTAACAAACGTCGTCGTTTTGATGCTGAATATGCCATTTTGCGTCCTCCACGTCAAAATGATCATCCTGAGGACCAGGACCTGGGCCGGGACCGAGATCTGGGCCGGGACCGAGACCTGGGCCGGGAGCAGAGAGACGCCAACAAAAACCCAAGCAGAAACCCCAGAAATCACCCCAGAACCCTCGGCAGAGACGGTGACTCCAGAGACTAGCCCAACTTGTAACTGACGGAAGTTCCAACACGATGAATGGCAGTATCGAAAGAAGAAAAGTTGACGTTATCTGAAGCTCCTGAAATGAGTTTACCATCACCGTGGGTATCGGCCCATTCAGAAGGAACTCTATTGGGATCATAGGTAGGATCAGTGTAAACTAGCACGTTAAAAGTGTAGATATCGTCGTTAAGAAACGGCAAGTAGGAAACGGATGCAGTGATTTGTCTGATGATAGCTTGGATTTCTTTCTGGATATGAAGACGGGGTTTTTCTTGTTTTGATTCATTATCACCACAAATATCCACAGAAAACACCCACCGTTCAACGGCTTCACTAGTTGCTTTATTCAATATCACAACCACGAGTTGCGATAGACGACCTCCATAGATCCATTTCTTCAATTGAACCATGATATTCCCAATGTATTCCTTGACATCATCGTCACAACTCATGAGCATAGGAAGATCATATTTTTTGACAGTAATGAAATCCTCAGACGGGTATATTCCACGCTGGAAGAGAATGTTATGAATGGCAAATTCAAAGTAGTCAGCAACGACCTTCGACGAGCCTTTAAGTGAAAGTTGTGGGTTCATGGAATCGGTTGTTTAAAGTAGTAGTTTGACTATCTTTTGGTTGTGTGCAGGTGTGGATGGTGTACGGGTGCGGAGGAGATAGTATAGGGTAGATGATGGAGGGAATATTGATGGAGGTTTTAGGGAGCAGAGATTTGGATGCTTTTGAGAAATGCATATATAATGAATCTGTGGAATTTTTGTGAAGATTTGAATGTTTTGTGATTTTTGGTGATGTTTTTTTGAATTTTGTGTTTGATATTGTTGCGAATATGTGTATATATATTGAAAGTGTAAAGTTGAATTATGGGAAGTTGATTATGGATATTGAAAAGGAGAGATCTGATACAATAGATTAGGAAAATATATCGAATTACTGGATTTTTAGATCATCTAGAACTAGAATTTTTTAGGGTATCCAGAGTAACTAGAATTTTTAGATTATCTAGATTTCAATATCTAGATATTCATAGTTTAGTATCTTCACTGTAAGAACAACAAAATCTCGAAAACCCGTAAAGACAAAATCTAATTATGATTCAATATCTGATTATGACTCAATATCTAATTCAACATCCAATATAATCTAAATAGTCTACTACCTGATCTAAAGAGTATTTAATAGAATGTTATTCTTATATGCAGGACATAATAAATGGTAATTCTATAAACATCCATACTTTCATGGTATTCGTTATATTTTCATACATTCAATATTGTGCTTTTAGCTCTTCGATGTGACTTTAAATGTGAAAATAGACCCAAAAGATAATAGCCCCTAGATATCCATATAGTGATAGAGCAATTGATGTTAAAAGTATAGTGAGTAGTATGTAATATAAAGTGGTGGTCTTAGTATTAGATTGAGTATTATAATTAATAATATAATCAGTATCACAATGTCATAATGAACATTAGAGTTAGTGTCATAATGAAAAGTATAATGAATAATGTATCCAGTTTTATAATTGATAAATAGTATTAAGAGTATATAAAGTATAATACAAGTAGCTGCCACCAGTACTTAGAAAATACCAGTATCCTACATATAACATCCACCAAATCCCTATTTTATATTATGGAGCTTCAATAAACAAGCTACAATAAAGTAAAGTCTAATAAAAATAAGCTACACGTGATATTTTCTTATATTGTTCTATAATTGCTAAATATTCAATACTAGTCTCCCAAAAAATAGTCTCCCAACCAATAGTCTCCCAACTAATACCTTAGCCAAAATGTATATCCTTCATGGAAAAGTCATACATTGAATTAGCAAGTAATCAGCCCTTTCTAAGATGGTAACTTATTATTACTCGCGTGGTGGGTTTTAAGTGCGACATTTTGCACCCAGATTACATAATCAGAAAGATAGTATAGTAGATGATCTCATACAGACATACATTACACTAGAGTACAGTCACAAATCAACAGAGCCCAAAACTACCCAATCAGAAACATCACCTTCACATAAAACCAACTGCAACAGACCCCCCAGCCAAGAAAGACCATTTCCAACATCATCCCAATTAGGAGAATCACAAGTATCTATGCTTAGGTAATCCAGAACACGTGACCTAACAGTATGCCAAAGGGCAGTATCGATTGGATACAAGTCGGAATAAACGAGGGACAAGTGGGGTTTATAATCTGATGCACACCAGTTAGCCGCATCTAGAGCCGCTTCATTTCGAATGCGGGGTAAATCAATTTCACCAATTGGTTCTGACGTTTTCTTGCGGCGTCTTACAAGACGGCCCTCGTGATCTTTGTGGAATAAATGAGGATTTTTTAATTGATGCTCGCGTTCGGTTTTTTCCGGCAAGATGACGAAAAGCTCACGGACGATTCTGGCGAAAGACATTAAGGTAGCATCGGGGAGAATACGAAAGAATAGCTTTTGGAAGTACCCTCGGTTTGAAGCCACCGATCCTAGACGAATCCATCCTTGATCGCCCCCGGAACTTCCAGTGTTACCATAATTACCCCCGGAACTCCCTCCCGGAAGTTTACTCAATGCAATGCTACACAGCGAGAGTATGCGATCCACGTCATCCTTTGGGTTATCAAGGTCAACGGCGAGATTAGACGTGATGGTAACGTGCGGGGGAAACCGCGGGGGAAGTCCAGGAAACACCGTATTGAGTGAGCTCATTAGAGTCTCCAACTTATCATAAAGCGCCAGATTCTTCTTGGGACACACCCATAGCGCTACGCCTAATCCGGTCAGTACTGTCGTTAGTGGGGGAGAAAGTTGGCCATCGTAGAGGTACTTACCCATGGTTGTGGTGGAGAAATGAGGGGCTACTGCGGATATGGTTTTGTGGTGTACGGGTCCACTTGTAGGCGTCGGCCTACAAGTGACCACACTGATTATCACTACAATCACACTCTGGCACCTGACATCTGACTCTGACAGTTGAATCCTTACAACTGACACTGTATCTCTATAATGATAGCATCGGCCAGTTTGAGATATAATCCTTACTCACATGCAAAGCACGTGTATATATACAAATATGCACGTGATCATCACGTGCAACCCAAAGCAATTGCATGTATTGTTGCTTGAGTGTATTAGGTCAATTGCTTGGGTATGTATTGAGTCAGTGCTTGAGTATGTATTGATTCAGTAAGCACGCGCTTCGCCCGTGCTTACTGTTAGTACTTAGCAGCCGGAACCCCCGTTCCGGCCAAAGCAGCATCATTAACAAACCACGACACCGGAACATCAAGATCATTGACAAGCTTACAAGGCAAAGTAGACGACTTATCGCCAAAAACTTCCTTGATAATAGGAGCCTTGCCCTCACCTTCAGCAACAAAGGCAATATTGGATGCCTGGGCCAACATTGGGAAGGTAATGGTAATACGACGAGGAGGAGGTTTTGGAGAGTCACGGATAGCAGCCACCAATTGCATTTTCTCCGCCAAGAGACCATGACCAGGGAATAAAGAGCATGTGTGGCCATCTGGGCCGCAACCAAGAAGAATCAAATCGAGACTAGAGTCGGCAGTAAAGAACCGAGAATAAGCCGAGGCAATTTCAGCATCCTTGGATTCATCAGATCCAGCAACCTGTCCATCAGAACCAGTAATCAATGACCAATCAATGGCGTGCACGTGAGGTTTAGGACCATCCTGTGGCAAATGAGTTACCACCAGACGAAGGAAAAGACCAGCATTGGAATCCTCATGTTCCAATGGAACAATCCGTTCATCGGAAAAAAACACGTGCCATTTATCCCATTGGACCCGTTTCGCCAATTCCTTATTGTCAATAAGCGCTGCTTTTAACACTTTCCCGAGAGATCCGCCACTGACAGCCACGCGGAATTTGCCATTGCGCAAGATACTGTCGTTTTGAATACGCAAGATGTGCTGGCCAACGGCATTGGCCACGTCTGTTGATTCCTTGTGAGAGTATACCGATACCATGTTGAGTAGTGGAAGAATGTGGGTAACTTGACACTTGCTTGCTGTGCACTAGCTCCTTATATTAGACCTGTGCACCAAACACCCGTACACCATACAAGACACCCGTACATCTGATATATTACACCCGTACACCATAAATTAGATTTACGCCTTACCAGACAGCCTTATTTAATACACGGCAATCAGTGTTCTGGCCATAACTCATATTTATCTGCTTGGTTGCTTGCTTCTATGCTTGGCCTTCGAGTATATGCAGGATACGATAAATAGGTGCAAAATTGCTGGTAATGCCAATTTGAAATGTCATTAATTTGTACTTTGTAATTAGGGAATACCAGAGACTAGACTGTATGTGCTATTTACTTAGGAAATTAATACTACAGACTTGACTATCCCCTATTAGAAATTAAAGGGTTACTATGCAGGACACTAAATTAACCTTATGATCTGTCTATGTTTAAGATTGCATATTCCATGGTATTCAGAATTATGAATTCGTTACATCCAGAACTTTGAACTCATGTATCCAGAAATTGGAATCCCGTAGTGTCAGATTGGGATACTTGAATCTTCTAACTGGAAGACTGAACCAGGACAAATGACTATATGCAGTCCGTATTATTTTCCAAATGATTCTTTACTTATCTTGTATATTTCTACTGTAATATTTCTTTTGTTACTCTTTGTTAAGTTCATTATTTTAGCATTGTAGTATTGTAGTATTGTATTGTAGTATTGTAGTATTGTATTGTAGTATTGTATTGTAGTATTGTATTGTAGTATTGTATTGTAGTATTGTATTGTAGTATTGTAGTATTGTAGTATTGTAGTATTGTAGTATTGTAGTATTGTATTGTAGTTTTCATATTTTGTACTTCTACTACAAGTTTTTCTCGTATTTCTATTCTTACTAGAGTCTTCCAAGAAGTACTGATTCTGAAAACAGCAGAGAAATGCCTAATGAACCCGGTTTATAGATCTATGTTGTTAGGACAGAAATTTGCTTATATGCAGTCCATTTAATTAGGGTGTTCTACGGGGTAACACTTTGATACCTTTTGAGCTGATAGAGGTATAAAAAGGGCACCAAGAGAGTCAGGAAACCCACAGGAGTTTACCTGGATGCTTCTTATAGCCTGGAAACGGCGGGATAAAAATGCTTATATGCAGGACAATTCCGCCGTCGAAGCCAGTGGAGGCCATGGAATAATACAGGGAGATGCAATAGATGCTCACGCCGTGGCTTTACGTAGATTATAGGAAAACTGTTACATACAGGACACGATTTATAGAGAATTGATGCAAAAAGAGAGGCGATTGCAGTATTTCCATAAATCATAGTATCCATAAATCATAGTATCCATAAATTATAGCATCCTACATACAAATCACTAACCCAATGAATAGAGCTACACGAATTGCAGTGATGGCCCAGAGCAACACCCGGATAATCTATAAGATGGTTATATGCAGGATATAAAATCCGGATCTTTCTAAATTCACGTATAAGGCCAGAAAATTTCATAGAGTCGTCCAGCGGAGCTCAAGCGGCAGTCAAGTGACTTCAATTTTACCGTGCCTGGGGGGAAGCATCATTGAAAACACTGGGTATGCTAGTAACCACGTGACATCATGGGAAGGATATGGGGTTTTACCTTGACTTTGATCCAAGAGACAAGGGACAAGTGATTGGCACGTGATAAATATGGTCAGTTGTATCTATGAGCACGTGATTCCTGGATTAGTCACCAGTTTGTGATTTGGATTCTGGGGCCAGTAAGGTCACGTGAATTTTTAGGATTCTGTTCACCTGAAGGTGGGCAGTGATGACACGGTTTGGATAAGGGATTATTTTCTTCACAACAAGGCAATCAGATATGTCATATAAATTTGAATATTCTCCTGTAATGGCACGTGATTTGATTCTGTCCGTCTAGAGGTGGCCATTCGGCATGTAAGGACACGTGATTTGAATATTCTGTCCACCTGAAGGTGGCCAGGCTGATAAATTTCACGAATTTGCTCAGATAACTTACCCCATAGAGGACCACCCCCAGTCACGACATTGTCGTGCAACTGCGACATTTCCATGATATTTGGATAATTGGATAATTGGATAATTGGACATCTGAATATTCTGTCCACCTGAAGGTGGTCAGGTGGCCTGTAATGACACGTGATTTGAATATTCTGTCCACCTGAAGGTGGCCAGGTGGCCATTCGGCCATTGGTAATATTTGAATATTCTGTCCACCTGAAGGTGGCCAGGTGGCCAGGGCCAGGTCAATCCAAATAATGCAGATACTCAGCACTCTCCTTGATCTTCTTGTTCAAAAACTTCTCCAACTTTGAAGCATTCTTATAATAAGTAGTAGTCTCTGCATTATATGCACGACAATTATTAAAAATCAACCTGCAATCATAAAGAAACTGATCAAAACCATCATATTTGTCATTTTCAAGTTTCAGTTCCATTGTAGAAAGATCCATAGGTTCCTTTATGACGTCATAATAATCACCAACTTCGTCCTTATTCACAGGAACAGCAAAAGGCCAAGCCAGCGGATGATTAGTCATTTCCTGAAGAAGAGTCATCATGAAATTATGATGAGGCCCACGTTTTGGTTTTTGAGCAAATTTATCCATCTCCTCCAGCCACCCACTTTCTAGGAGACCAGGAATGTCACGTGCAGGCAATTTAAATCCTTCAGGAGCTGATTTAAATACTTGTAAACCAGCACGAACTTTATGAGAATGGGATCTCATTTTGATCTTTTTCTCAATAGCGGCTTTTTGAAGCAACAAGATTTTCCCCAGATCAAGGTACCGAAGACGGTGAGGAAGCATAGAACATTCCATAAGCGTACCACCTTCATAATCCTTTATATAGCCCATCCAAACGCTTTTGTCGAGGGAAACATCTTTAGTGAAGCCCTGTTTTTTGAAGTATCCAATGGCGTAATTATCAGCATATGTCAAGAAATACATTATAGGCGAAGTTGCCCGAACGTAATCCTTAAGATGGTTCATTAGATGAGCACCATAACCACGAACTTGTTCTGTAGAAGAAATGGCACAAAACACAATCTCAGCAAATTTCCGTTGGTCAAATGGTCGGTACGTGATTCCTCCCACCACAGTGAGCGGTTTCCGAACCACTGCAATGGATAAATGTGATCGGTCATATACCAAACGCAGAATATACTCTCTTGGCATTTTGGGGAGTTGTTTTTGGAAGATATTCTTGAGTCCAGTAAGAACAATCAAGTTTTCTCGCGTATTATCGTTATTTACCACACGAAATTCAATTTTCCCTTCACGTTCTTCTAGAACCAGTGGTCGTTCTTTAAATGAGTATTCTGTTCCATCAAAATTGAATGTAGTAACCCGTCGTTTTTCTTCATCTTCATCTTCGTCATTATTTTCATTTTCGTTTTCGTTGTCTTCATTGTCTTCGTCATTGTCTTCGTTTTCTTCATTGTCATCATTTTCATCATCTTCATTATCATCATTTTCATCATTCTCTTCCTTTTCAATAGCCTCAGCCGCCTCCACAGGATCTGACTCAGTAGGTGGCGTCAGCTCCTCATGCTTCACTTGAACACCTTCTTCTTTACGGATCTTACGCGGCCGCTCGCTCGCACCGCCGGCTCTTTTGCGTTCCACCATTACTGTCACTGTTGACGTGTGTTGTTGATGTGTATCGCGTTTGCACGTGCAAAACACGTGATAATTACTTGCCGAGCACGTGAAAAGTATAGAAGTATATAAATATTTACACACCTTCCCGGGTTTGAATCGTAAGACCACTATACCCGCAAGTCTTCATCCTCAGCAGTGATACTCATAAATAAGTGATCCGTCGATTTTCGTAGTGGTGTAACCGTAAGTGTCGACTAATCACGCAAAAGTACATATTCAAGTCACGTGATAAGTTCCAATAGTTATATTCAAATAAAGCTATTTAAAGACATATTGAAGGTTTCAAAAATCACTAGATATATGAAAGTATAGAATCAATGCATAATTTCACAAATTAGACCTAAGGTCTGTTTAAAAGTAGTGACTAAGTGAAACTCTCAATATCAATATGGTGAGGATTAGTGTATAGTTTCTACGCTAACCATTATTATATGCAATATAATTAGGATCAGGAGTAACTATAACAGTATAACACCACCAGAAATAATGGAGCTTACACGCACGTGATGGTGCACGTGCATTATCACGTGACCAACTGAATTTAGAAGCGTTTTTGAAGTTTTCCAGATGATATTAAGACAATATAAGTTCCTCAGTAAATAAAGTGCCTAGCAACAACATCACTGAGTGGAAAAAAACCTAGGGTCACCTCCAAACGGAACGTCGAAAATGGGCCCAACTAAGTGTCCGGATAAGAGAGGTTCGGATAGTAGAGCCTCATGGCACGTGCGTTGCACGTGTATAGCCCTTCATAACAACACCGTCGACGTTTCCTACGTGGCAGCTGTTAGAATGTTCTGTTCTGATGAAAAGATAGTCACTGACTTGGCAATATTGGATGAAATAGTTATCACGTGAGAAGTATCACGTGATGAATGTCATTATGGCAGCTCCTCAAGCATGCATTAACAGATAATAGAGGAATTATATTAAGTGATTATTAATATTTATTACAAGCAAATATGCTTGTATCAATGAAAAGTATCCTTCCTCATTTAGCTCACATTTAAGCTTTTGAACAATTTAAGCTGTGTCTTTTGTATGATGATTTTGGCTATTATCTTTGAAGATTACGTAATCAACATTGACTAATATTGAACCTTGATTTTTGAATAATGAGATATTGAATATTGAGATATTAACTATTTACTATTGGGTATATAATGTTTATGAATGTTCAAGAAATATCTACTTTTTGTGTATATATGAAAATTCAGATTCTGTCCTGATAATAATTTATTATGAAATTGTAAATATTTGCTGTTTACTCAAATTGATATATTGAATGTTTATGGTAATTCGCGGGTGCAAACCAAAATTCAAACATGAATACATGGAAAACTAAAGAAATGAACATGGATCTTTAGAGTCAGTATATTCTAGAATGTCTCCAATTACTCTTCTATATCCTGGCCATCCTAATGCTGATGGCAAATCACGTGACCTCATCTCATCACGTGACCTTACTTGAACACTAAGGAGCCTGGCACCAACGTAGGCACCAAAATGGCATTTAGCTGACGTGGCATGGCTAAGTTAAGTCGTAGCTAAAGAAAAAACAGTAGACGGTCACAGAAGATACCTAGACTCTAGTAACACAGTAAGGGTAGATGAGAAAATGAGGAGATCACGTGACAAGGACCATTACAAAAACTTGGATTCAAAGTCATCGCAAATCATCCATGTCTTATACTCCTCTTGAAAACACCAACAACAGCGTAGCCACTGTGCTATGCTGCAACTGTGGTGTCCCCATGGACGGATCCAGTGGGTTAGTTATGTGTTATGACTGTATCAAGATGAATGTTGATATTACACAAGGAATCCCCAGAGAAGCACATATTTCCTTTTGTCGTAACTGTGAAAGATTCTTACAACCACCAGGACAATGGCTCAAGGCACAGTTAGAACTGCGTGAATTGCTTGCTATTTGCCTCCGCAAATTGAAAGGTTTATCTAAAGTTCGTCTTGTTGATGCATCATTTATCTGGACAGAACCACATTCTCGAAGAATCAGAGTTAAGCTTACAGTTCAAGGAGAAGCTTTACAAAACACCATTGTTCAGCAAACATTTGAAGTTGAATATGTGGTGATGGCAATGCAGTGTCCAGACTGTGCCAAATCTTTCACTGCTAATACCTGGAGAGCTAGTGTTCAAATCCGTCAGAAAGTGCCTCATAAGAGAACTTTTTTGTATTTGGAACAGTTGATTCTTAAGCATAATGCTCACGTGGACACTATTTCTATTCAAGAAACCAAAGATGGTCTTGATTTCTTCTATTCTCAAAGGAACCATGCGGCGAAGATGTTGGAGTTTTTAGGTGCCGTGGCTCCTATTCGAAGCAAACGTTCGGAAGAACTCATCAGTATTGACACTCAAAGTGGTCTGTCCAGTTATAAGTTCACATTTTCCGTGGAAATCGCTCCAATCTGTCGTGATGATATGGTGATTCTTCCGAAGAAATTGGCTAACCAAATGGGTGGTATTTCTAGGGTGGTTCTTTGCTCAAAAGTTACTAATTCCCTCCAATTTCTCGATCCTAATACTTTACATACCGCTGATCTCCCTGCTCTGGTGTACTGGCGTGCTCCTTTCCCCGCCCTCTTGGACGCTACTCAACTCGTTGAGTTTGTCGTGTTGGACGTCGAACCCACCGGAGATGTCCGTGGAAAGCACGTGTTGGCCGATATCACCGTTGTTCGTGCGGCTGACTTGGGCGCTAACGACCAAACTTTCTACGTGCGTTCGCATCTTGGTGGAATCTTGCACGCGGGTGATTCCGTCATGGGTTATTATCTCGCCACCGCCAACTTGAACTCAGACTTATGGGACTCCTTGGACCAGGATAACACCCCAGACGTCGTGTTGATCAAGAAACACTATAACCGCAAGTCACGTGCTAAGCAAAACCGCAGATGGAAGTTGAAACGTATGGCTCGTGAGCACAACGACATTGTTGCCAACGACGATTCCCGCCAGGCCCGCCAAGAGCATGAGCGTGCTGAAAAGGATTACGAGTTGTTCTTGCAAGATTTGGAGGAGGATAACGAAATGCGTCATGCTATTAACCTTTATAAGGCCGATCCTGCACCTGCGCAACCGGACGAAATGGATGATGAAGATGAAGATGACGATGCTCCGCAAATTGGTGTGGATGAGTTGTTGGATGAGATTGATGGTATGACTTTGGAGTAGCCGCTGCGCCAGCAGTGGAGCCTATCCGCTGCTCCAGCAGCGGATAGTAGCTGGAAACAGCGCCTAGTGGAAGAGGATATCAATTTGAACACAGTACATCGGGTTAAGGTTATTTCAACTAGATTTTTGTAGGCATCACGTGAGATGGATAATCACGTGACATATCACGTGACTATATTTTAGCAGGCCACAGACCTCAGGGCAGAGGAGACACCTCTGTCAAAGTCGGTATGGACAGCATGTGAGTGCACAAGAACACATCTATGCAAAAATTCATAGGGTTGTGTCGAAAATGAACGGCGGAAATGGGCCTAAGTAAGTGTCCGGATAAGAGGGGTTCGGAAAGGAGAGGTATAGTCACGTGATTATATGGAGACTAATAGGTTGTTCTAGGTATTTTAGGTATTTTTAAGCTATATTCAAATATGTTAACTACATCGCATAATTAGATCTCACCAAATGAATCAGTATATGTAGTCACAAAATATTTATTAACATGATTACGTAATAGATTATGTAATGGATCAAGAGAACCGTTAACAGGGTTAATCTTGATCATTTTTCTCTTGCCAGTTTATACTTTATATCTTTTTCATTTATATGTTTATAGATTATTTTTTGAATGTTAATTATAGTAAAGTATTTACATTTCTTCAATAATTATTACAGTAAAGTATTTACAAATCTTCAATAGGCCTTAAACCTGAATGTGTGACTTAATATGTTACTTGTATTGATCTGATTACATAATCACATTTAAACATATAACAGATACAATTTGTCTAAACGTTCTATGTACTCCCTAGTTGCCAGAATAGGAAATTGATTCAATAGTAGAATGACTACTTTACAATTACAAAAAATAAAGAGAAAAAAGTCTTGCTTTTCTTTTTAGTTTTCTGATATTTATACGATAATTAGTTTTGATATTTATACCACGTGACACACTCAATTGCAATTGCCATAGTTGATTAGATTCAGAATCTCAGCAACCCATGAAATATAAACCGATGTAAAAAATATCAGAATAACGTTTATCCAATGAAAAGATTCTTGCATAATGCTCCCTGGTGTATAAAAAATGGCTTCTTAGGTGCTAAGGAAGTCTACTAAATCATGTCCTGCATATAAAATTTTCACTGGCTAGCGTTTACAGTACCTAGTATGAAGTATTACACCTAGAATATCTGTTTAGTAGTATAATATAGGATAGGAAGTATAATAGAGTAGTGTAGTAGAGTAGTGTAGTAGTGTAGTGTAGTAGTGTAGTAGTGTAGTGTAGTAGTGTAGTAGTGTATATAGATAAACCCGTGCACCAGAGATATACTTCATTCTCCACAAATTAATTAAAATACACAATATGACATTACTTAAATATACCCAAATTCAACTGTTTGTTGATTCATCATTTTTCACAAAGCTTCTGGATAAAAAACTTAATGATTATAAACTTGATACTTCCACTAAGCCAATTGTGGCATTTATCACTGCTCCTCATGCTCTTACAAAATTCAATCAAACTCCAGTATTAAATCTTGATTATTCTAGCTTTGATAATGAATCTCTTGATAATCTTGATAATGACACTTGGCACGTGACAGGAACTCTTCATCTAGTTAATACAATTGAGGAGTTCAAGAAATTGGACAAGTTAGCTATGCTTAAAAAGTGGGGCGGGGAAATCGAGGAGTACATCGATAGAGAGGGACAAGAGGGGCAGGAGCAAGAGGTGAACCATTTTCATTTGGTGGTTTTTGCCGATTTGAAGAAATATCGCTTTTTGTACTGGCTTGCTTACCCACAGTTATACCTGCCCTGGCATATTGAAACCGTCTCGGAGATATCGGAGATACCGGAGATAAACACCAATTCATCCTTCTATTCCTTTGACGATCGTTACATCTTCCCCGACCTTTGCTTATCTCCAGATGGGTCTCCTCTGGTCTCCCTAAAGAACCATCTTTTTGCTTTGGCCCGGAAAGGCTCCAAGAATGCTACAATCGTCGTGGCCCGCTATAAAGGCAAGTCACGTGAGTTTAAGTTACAATTAGACAAGGATTTCGATTCTCTGGCTCCTGCAAAAGTCACTGGCTGGGAGCGTACAGTTGACGGGAAGCTTGCACCTAAAATGGCCGATCTTGGTGGGTTAATTGACCCAAAACAGCTTGCATCGCAAGCAGTGGACTTGAATTTGAAGCTTATGAAGTGGCGAGTGGCACCAAAATTGGATCTTGATATCGTGGCCCTGCAAAAAGTGCTTCTTCTAGGTGCTGGCACCTTGGGAAGTTACGTGTCACGTGCTCTACTTGGATGGGGAGTAAGAAACATTACTCTTGTGGATAACGGACGAGTTTCCTATTCGAATCCGGTTCGTCAGCCATTATTTTCGTTTCAGGATTGTTTCAGTGGCTCCAATAGACAAGGAGCTCCCAAGGCAGAACGGGCCAGTGAAGCATTAAAGGAGATTTTCCCTGGGGTTTCTTCTCAAGGACTTCTGCTTGAAGTTCCTATGATTGGACACGCTGTTCTGGCCAATTCCGAGGATTCTGTTGTTGCAAATTATCGTCAGTTGGATGAACTTATCCAAAATCACGATGCTGTGTTTCTTCTAATGGACTCACGTGAGTCCCGTTGGCTCCCAACGGTCATGGGAGCAGCCTACAACAAAATCGTCATCAACGCCGCATTAGGTTTTGACTCATATCTTGTCATGCGTCATGGTCCTTCGGATATGGTTTCCCGATTGGGATGTTATTACTGCAACGACGTGGTTGCTCCACAAGATTCTCTTTCAGATAGAACATTGGACCAAATGTGCACGGTCACGAGACCCGGAGGAGCACTAATGGCATCGTCTATGGCAGTGGAACTCTTTGTGTCGTTGTTGCAACATCCACTCCGCCAAAGAGCTCCTCCAGACTCCCGGTCAGTGATGGGTCACGTGCCGCACCAAATCCGAGGGTTTCTCAATACATTTTCCCTGACTGAGTTGGCTACTCCGGCTTATGCTTATTGCAGTGGGTGTTCTGAGGCGGTACTCACAGCGTTCAAGGATCAGGGATGGGAGTTTGTCAAGAAGTGTTTGAATAGTTCTGACTATTTGGAGGATATGTGTGGATTGAGGAGTGTGCAGGAAGAAGCTGAGAAGTTTATTGAGGAGATGGATTTTTGAGCGACGACGAATTGCCGGCGGGAATTCGGAGAAGATCGACCACCGGTTGCCATTACAGAAATGACCAATTGCAACACTCAATTCTCCTGGGGCATCTCTGGTGTACGGGTGCGACGCGTGTACGTTACATCCGTACCTCCTGATGGAGATAGTAAACACCCGCACCTCCTGACGGAGGTACGGGTATAAACAACATGGATGTTCTGATGGATACAAGTGCCACGGCGCTTTCAGGACAAAGAGTTCGGCTCCGTGAAAGCAAAGTTCTTTCATGTAATGTCCATTCTCCCGTCCATGACCGCGGATCGTTCATTCCGCCTCCGTCATTAAAAGAAATCTCCTCCTACCGCGTTCAAGAAAGTTTACTTGTTTCAGATCTTCTTCACGTGTTGGTTGGACTCGAAGGAAACTACGTTCGAAGCCGATCTGGTCACAATTCCTGGCGGAGTCGAATTGATGGGCCCGATTGGAAACTTGCCACTCACTTAAACGAAACATTAAAGGCAGTGGCTCGTGAGATTACCGTGTACGGTAGGTACTGCCGAGGACTTGAGGCATTCATTGAAGCTTATGAACGGCCGAGGTTTGGTCGTGTTAATCATGCTTTCTGTCACGAGATCCGTCGTCGTTTAACTGCTCATCATCAATTAGTGGCAAATCTCCGTCTTCAATTCTGTCGCGATGGCCGCTTCTCCATAAATGATATGGCACGCCTTGTGGCGGTGGAAGCTGCTCCGTTGGCCCGGTTGCATGATATCGCCACGGAAATCCACGCTTCTACTGAGTCTAGAGCCTCTGGTGGTCAAGGACCCGATCCTGCACTTTGGCTAGCCCGTCTTGATCTTCCAACCGATGATAATCGTCCATATGCCGTGTGCAAAGGCGGAGCAGTGTTGAAAATTGTACAGCGGCGTATCAATACCCATGCTGGTGACCCTACGACACGTGACGTTCTTGTGGCGGTTTACGAAGCTATAGCTACTCCTTACGTGGAGTGTTTGAATCATTGGCTTAAACAAGGTGAACTTGATGATCCTTTTGACGAGTTTTTCGTCCGTGAATCTCCATCTGCCAACACTTCCCATTCTCGCTTCCTTATCCACTATGAATGCGTGGTGGACCAACTTGATCGCCACGACTTATTGGCTCAGGTATTGCAAACAGGTGATTTTCTTGATGTTGTTCGTCGGTGTACGGGTGTGGCTTCTCTACACGATATACCCGAATACGACCTATTGGCAGCAGAAGCTCCTGTGGCTAGTGTTTTCTCGCAAGACTTGCCGGTCAAGATTGCTAGATTCCACGCAGTGGCCAACCGATTATTACTCCGTGTTCTTTTCCAGGGTTATGAGCTTCCGAGAATTCTCCGAGATCTTCATCGTCTGCTCTTTTTAAGCGATGCTTCTCCCGCTTCTGCATTTGTTTCTTCAGCTTATCATGATCTTTGTCGTCCTCCATCTCGTCACACAACAGCTCGGCTTCAAAAAGCTTTTAATGACGCCACAGCTTTCTCTGCCCCGCTGATTGCCCCGCTTTTCTGCCATGGACTCATTCTCGATTCAGATAACTTCTACGATACCGCAGAAAAAGTCCTTAGCATCGAACCCATCGACGCCCGCCATCTCCTATCTGCAGATCTGCTTCTGTCTGTGCAACAGCTTCTCCGCAAATCGTTACAACGAACAACTCGCCCTGGGTCACTGGCAGATTCTGCAGATTCTGCTGCTGATACTGAGGCAACAGACCCGTGCATCAACTACATTGGTATATCTGTTAATGTACCATTCCCGCTTAGTTTGGCAATTGGTGATAGTGCGGTGTTCAAATACAAGGTGCTATTTAAGCTTCACATGGCGGTGATTTTTGCAACGGCTGACATTGACCGTACATGGAAGGAACTAAACCTTCTGTCGGTGTGGCGATACCGATTTTTTGATACGGCAATTAAACACCAAATCAAGCGGTGCCGATTGTTGAATATGCGCATGAAATCAGTGGTCAATTTGCTCCAAGAGTATATGGACTACACAGTGGCAGAGGAGAACTTTGGAACACTTGAGGAGGTGTTGGTGCAAGCAGAAACAGCACTTGCGGAGCCAATGAAACATCCACAACCTGCAGAAAATGTTTCTTCCACCAACGGTTTCCTTAAAACCACATCTCGAAATAACCGTTTGTTCGACGAGAAAATCTCCGCTTTAGGAGCGCAAACAGGATCAACAAATAATGATACCAAAAACCAAACAGGTCAATTTGGCGGAGTCAAAGACGCTATTGGTTCATATCTTGATAATATGCTCCGAGACTCCATGGTACGCAGCAGCGGGCTACTTGCGTGCGTTCACCACATCACCACCACACTATTCCGCATCAACAGAGCCATGGGGGCATTGAAAAAATCTTTGATTCTTATGGACAATCACCAATTCGAAGTGTTTGCGCAAGACTACCCGGAAAAATTTGCCTCTGCCGATATGTCAGAGCAAGCCCGGACCGCTCGTCTTGCAGCCATGAGTACCACGGTGACGGCTCTGTGGAGAGCATTTTCTGATGCTGTGAGTGAACTTCAAAGTCATCTTGGTCGAGCCAGCACAAATGGGAATTCTCTGTTTGCTGCTTTTGCTTCGAGATTGGGCGATAGCTAACCAAGCTGACCAAGCTAACCAAGCTGAAGCGATAGCTGAAGCTTGGTCCTTTAGTCAAATACCTTAAGGTATTTACAGCTTGGTCCTGTAAACATATACCAAGATATTTAAGCTTCAGCTTCAGCTTCAGAGTCAAATACCTTAAAGAAACTTCATAAAATCTTCAGTAAGTGTAGGAATAGCATCAGTGAGCTCCACCGCCTCGAGTCAAGCCACAGAAAGCTCCAGACTTAAGCTTCGGTCTCCGGAAACTTCGATTCAAAGAAGCTTCTAGCTAGCAGAATAATCAGAAAGCTCCAAACTTCAGCAGCGTCAGCCTCAGCAAGGTTGAGCACAACTTCAGCAAGCCTCAGATGCCTCGCAAGCTTTGCTTTTGCAAGCAAAGCTTGCATCGGCTATAGCTTGCATCGGCTTATGCCTCAGTATCAGCAGCATCAGCAAGCTCCTTAATAAGAGCATCAGTTTTATCATCCAGATAAACTTGAAATCCGCCATCCTTAGTAACAGAAGCCAATTGTGCATTCTTGCAGTCCAATTTCTCCTCCATAACCTGCTTCAAAATCTTCAAAGCCAACAATTCGGCCTCCTTCAACGTCAAAGACTTATGGTATTCATTTTGCAACTCAGTCTGTGCACCTTCCAGACCAGAACCAATGGCCTTAGCGTCGTAGCGGTAGAACGTTCCCGACGGCTCCGCATGGTACAATTGGGGGCCTTTTTCATCCACGCCGGCAATCAACAATGCCACACCAAAAGGACGTGACATCAAACGTTCCTCGCCTGAAGCACCTTCACCAAATCTTAATGCCAAATCACAAACTGATTGGGTCAAACTTTCCACCTGCATATCCTCGTCATAGTATAAGTTATGACTCAAAGAAGCAACACGAGCATGGTCAATCATGGAACGAGCATCGGCGGTCAATCCAGACATAGCGCATCCGATATGACGATCCACTTCGACGATTTTCTCAATGGAAGAATGTTCCAAAAGCGGAGATGTGACTCTTTTCTCAACTCCCAAAATGACACCTTCAGAAGTGGAGATTCCAATGGCAGTGGAACCGAGTTTAATTGCTTCTAATGAATATTCCACTTGAAAAAGACGTCCTTCTGGAGAAAATGTCGACACACCACGGTCGTATTCGGATCTTGTAAGAAACATGGATATATAAAGTAGAAAGGAAGTAGAATTGGATAAAGGTAGAGTTGAGAATGGTTTACTTTTCGGTGGCGTTTGAGTGTCGCGCGACATTCTATGGTGAACATATGGTGACAAGTACAATGGTGAAAGCTTACGCCATTAGTAATCTACTGATTATCAAAAAGATAATTGATTATCGCTACAGTAATTGATCTCTGCTTCCGAATTTTCATTATAAATTCTTTGTTATCTGTAAGAATTTGTATTTTAAATTGGTGTATGGGTGTACTGCATATATGTCCCTATATAGGTTAAGATTTGGCTTTATATTAAGTGGTTTAGATTTTTTTTTTTTTTTTTTTTTTTTTATTATGAAAGTAGATGGTGATCCCAATCTGGTTTAAATTATTGCAATCGTTTAACTAGTATCTTTGATAAAGGAGTGCATATAAGCCATGGAGATAGTATTGAATTAGACTAAGTAATAAAAAAACAAAGGGAGAATCTTCATTGAATATTCTTAGAAGCGTAAAATCAAGAGTAGATCCAAGCATTGGAATTTGTAGGTTCCAATATTTTATTATTATATTTTAACAATTCATGAAAAAACATATTTTCTCAATTTTATGGATAAAGTGTCTAAATTGTCAAAATATGATTCTAAAATTTTTTTAATTTTTTCAACTCATATAAACATTAAAATATTATGAATATGATAAATTAAGGGAATTTTTATTGTAGAATCTGTTTGAGTATTACAACTATGATTTTCTCTAGTTCTTATGATTTTGCTATATATATTACATTCTTTGGAGCATATATCTGCTGATTCTAATTTTCATAGTAATATATGGAAAAATCAAGATCTGAGTTTACATCAATTATCATTAGGACATCATACTATAATAATAAGTTCATCAATAATTATAGATTATATTAAAAATTATCATATTTATACTATTATGAATTTTTGATTATCTTTACTATCAATTTTATATACACTATATATATCAAAAACTCTATACTATACCATAATATACCATACTATGCCATATACCATACTATGCCATATACCATACTATGCCATATACCATACTATACCATATAAAACATATTACCATAGTAATATCAGTATTTTGAGGTGTGAAAGTAGTGCATTTACTATAGTAGTATAGTAGTATAGTAGTATAGTATAGTAGTATAGTATAGTATATTAAGGTATAATATATAGTGTAGTGTAATACAAAGTAGTGAACCATTGTTCTTGTTAAAACGTATTGTAGTTACTGTACTATAGTATATTATATAGGCTATATAGTAATATAGTGTAGTGTACTATAGTATATAGCAAAAGATTATGATTTATACTATAGCAGCAGAGAAAATATACTACATCCTACGGTGAATCTAATATAGTATAATGTAGTATACAGTGGTAAAGTATTTTTTTAATAGTGTAATGTAGCATTATATATATTATATATCACCATAGTAATAGTATATACTATATATTATTCAGCGTTGTATATTATAATAGAATAGCCAATTATCCTAAAAAAACTTATCTTATATTCTTCTGCTATACTGATATTATAGTGATGTATAGTAGGATATATTATGGTGCTTTTTAATATAGTACATTGATAATATAGTATAGGATATTACAGTACATTGATAATATGGTATCGAATAATACAGTACTATTATAATATA
>JAJMHH010000086.1:24523-43563 GCA_030582955.1 Osmozyma tolerans
TTTTTTTTTTTTTTTTTTTTTTTTTTTTTTTTTTTTTTTTTTTTTTTTTTTTTTTTTTTTTTTTTTTTTTTTTTTTTTTTTTTTTTTTTTTTTTTTTTTTTTTTTTTTTTTTTTTTTTTTTTTTTTTTTTTTTTTTTTTTTTATACTAATTCGTTTATGGTGATTAGTTTATAGTGATTAGTTTATTAATTACTAGTTTATAGTAGTAATTCATTTAGTCATACTTTATAGTAGTTATTATATCATAAGTACTAAATAACAGTATCTTAGTGTTTATAGTAGATTATAGTAGATTAGTGGATTAGTAGATTATAGTTTTTTAAGTGTATAATAGATAATAGTTAATAGGAAAATTATAGTATATTTCTGGTAGATAGCAGTATTTATGTTTGCATAAGTTATGTTTGAATTACTTATGTTTTTATTATTTTATTAGTTTATATCAGTTTAAGTAGCATTAACTTAATGGTTTATTGTAGCTTATAATAGTTATGGTTTATAGTAGTAAGTTATAATGATAATTGATTTATAGTAGTTACAGCTTATAGTAGTTTATAGTAGTCTAATATTCATAAAAGTCAGTATAGCAGTCAAATTTTATACTATTTTCAATAATAGAATAGTAAATGAAATTTATAGTAGTATGGTTATTATGGTATTTTATGGTATATAATATTTTATGGTATTTTATGGTATATAATATTTTATGGTATTTTATGGTATATAGTATTTTATGGTATATAGTATTTTATGGTATATGGTATTTTATGGTATTTTATGGTATTTTATGGTATTTTATGGTAATATAATACTTTATGGTTGATAATAGTTTAAAGTAATTTATTTTATAGTAGATTTATAGTAGATTTATAGTAGTTTATAGTAGTTTATAGTAGTTTATAGTAGTTTATAGTAGTTTATAGTAGTTTATAGTAGTTTATAGTAGTTTATAGTAGTATATAGTAATTTTTAGGAGTTTATAGTTATGTTTGAAATAGTTGGTTGATAGAATTATTCAATATTGTAGTAGTATTGGTTTATTTCAGTTATAATTCATAGTTTACAATAGATTAAGATTATAGTTTATAGTAGAGCTTATTATTTGTAGTGATTTTAATTCATAATAGTATCTTAAAGTATTTTAAAGTACATTGATAATATAAATATAGAATATTACACTACTACTATAATATAGTATACCATTATAATATAGTATATCGGTATAATTTTATCATAATAAGCATTTAATTAATGTCTAGCATTATGTACATTATATACTAATACTAACATAGTATATTATGGTACTCACTATTATACCAAAACATTCTACTAATATAATTCTATAGCTATAATACTTTATTTATACATACTATAATAAGACATACTAATATACTATAATATATAGCATATAGTATATGATAATATGAAAATATGGTATATTTCATAAATTTAAATACTGATATAATATATACTATTTTAATATAAACTAATAAATTATGGTGTATAGTACATTATACTGTAATTCAAATATATCACTATAATACTATATACTGATAAATGTAATATAAAACTATGGTAATATGTAATTCTTACTAAGGTAGTACATAATCTATTATTTACTATAATATGGTGCTATAATACTAAAATATATGCTACTATATACTATATTATACTATATACTATATACTATATTATACTATATACTATATTATACTATATACTATATTATACTATATACTGTATTATAGTATATACTATAATACTATATAAGTTTCGCTTACTGTAATGAATAGTATAGTATAGTATAATAATAGCATTCATTACAGTATTTATACTATTTCTTCCACCATTATACCATTTCAAGAACTGAATAGACATGATATAAATACAATTCTAGTACAAAATCTTATACAATATACAATATTATATATAGACTACCATATGAATACATAAACGAATAGATATAGTTAAAGAATATATTCTACTTAGTCAAGGAGACAATCTTCTCAGCAGCAGGGTCCAAGTCCTCGAAAGCGTACAACTTCAAACCAGAGTTGTTGATCAAATCCTTGGCCTTCTCCATGTTAGTACCTTGCAATCTAACAACCACAGGAATCTCCAACTTGAAGTTCTTGGTTGCAGCAATCAAACCTTCAGCGACATAGTCACATCTAACGATACCACCAAAGATGTTAACAAAGATACCCTTGACTTCAGAGTTAGACAAGATCAACTCAAACGCCTTTTCAATGGTAGCAGGAGTGGCAGTACCACCACAGTCCAAGAAGTTAGCAGGAGAACCACCGTACAACTTGATGATATCCATGGTGGCCATGGCCAAACCAGCACCGTTGACAATGTTGGCGATGTTACCGTCCAACTTGATGAAATTCAAGCCGTACTCAGAAGCCTCACGTTCTTGGGGGTCTTCTTGAGTTGGGTCTCTCCAGGAGAACACCTCCTTTTGTCTGAACTCGGCATTGTCGTCGAAACCCAACTTGGCATCCATGGCCAACACACGGTGGTCAGGGGTCTCGGACAATGGGTTGATTTCCACCTGGGTGCAGTCCTTTTCGATGAACACCTTGTACAAGTTCTTGACTGTTTGAGCAGCCTCAGGGATGGCCTCCTGGGTGTAGCCCAAAGCAGAGGCAATATCGGTGGCTTGTTGGTCGGTGACACCGGCATCCAAGTCAATAGGGAAGGTTTTGATGGCGTCAGGGTTCTTAGCGGCAACACCTTCGATGTCCATACCACCTTGAGAAGAAGCCACAATCATTGGTTTCTGGATGTGACGGTCCAAGAGAATGGCCAAGTAAGCCTCCGACTGAGCGTCTCTTCTCTCCACCACGTAGACAGCAGTGACCTCTTTACCGGCAGCACCGGTTTGCTTGGTAATCAATTTATGGTTCAACATCTTACCGGCCAAATCACGGGCTTCTTCAGGAGAAGTGATCAACTTGACACCACCTTGCAACCCGTTGTCAAAGTGACCTTTACCTCTACCACCGGTCAAAGCTTGAGCTTTAATGACCAATTCATTTGTGTTTAAGTCTTTGGCAACTTTGAACGCGTCATCAGCAGTAGTAGCAGCGAACCCACGAGGAACGCCCACGCCGTACGATTCTAAGAGAGCGGCGGATCTATATTCGTGGAGAGACAAGAATCTCCTTTGGATCTGGGGAGGTTAGAATTTGATTTTTATAGATGGATTGAGGATTGATTGACATACTCTGGTGGCACGGAAAACCTTGGACAACATATTGAAGAAAAGGGTCTAGTTGTTGATTAACGAAAAACCGCGACCTCGGGCACATATGGTCCTTGCTTATGTAATCCGGGGAGGGGCTGATACTACGGATGAAAGGAATTGCATTATGGATTTACGGTGATTAGATTTATTAAATAGGGAAGGGATATGAAACAGGCTTGAAACATCAATGATACAATCGTAAAACATTTATAAAACTTGTTAAAACTTTTTAAATATTGCTTCCATTTCTACGCTTCCTCTTGTGAATGGTACCCTGCGCGACCCCACCGTAAATGCACCATTTTGATAATAGTGGGGATGATGAAATAATCGCAATTTAGAATAGGAAATTTAGAATTGGACATCATAAATCGAAAATGCAAAACTCCATGATTTCAAAATTTCAAAATTCACATCACAAAATTTCAAACCAAACCTATTAAAGCCAAACCTATTAAAGCCATTTTTATGGCTTGGTGTCCCTAACACCGATCCGCATGGTTACATTTCCTTCCGGGTTCGGGCCCGCAGTCTACACGAATCAAAACCGTCGAATTAAACACCCGTACACCAGAAACATACACAACACAAACCCGTACACCAGACCCGTACACCAAAAGCTCAAAGAGCCCTGACCGGGTAACTCTCGAAATAAAATTTATATAACGATGACCCAAGATTACAAACAACAACAATTCAGACTACAAACCTCAATTACAAAGTATGTTTTCTGTGTATTATGATGAATGTAAACAACGAATTTCTTCACCTGAACAATCGTGTGGAATAAAAAATACAGAGCTTTTTAACACTGACATACACAAAGCATTTACTAACATTTAGGATTAGCCAATATTAGATACAGTAGATGTAGACATTCCATTCTATGATAACTGAATTGTACTATAATAAAGTGAAGTATAGTATAATTATAAAGTATAGATTTAATCATACTCTATAAGTTATAATTATGATTATAAACTTCATAGTTTCTATAGGTTATCATAATTTTGTGGATTTCGTGGTCTCATTTTTTAGTTCATCCATGAATTCATTTCATTCATTCATGGACTCATTCATGGACTCATTCATGGAGTCAGAAAGCAAAATCTGCCTTTTAACAAGCCTAATTCTATTACCAATATCGCTAATATTAATCCGACTAATTTCAATTCTACCCATTTGTTCCAGCAAAAATCAATTAAATCATCAAAAACTTCAGCAAAATGGTCATCTTATGGTATTATTAGGATCTGGTGGTCATACTGGAGAAATGATCCGACTTTTGGAACCAATCAACCTCTCCCAAATTCAAATGACTTGGTTAGTCTCTTCTGGTGATTCCACATCCATTGAAAAAGTTAAATCTTTATCCAATTCTTGCCAAAATTCCTCTTTTTTATGTTTAAGTCGTGCTAGAAAAGTTGGTCAGTCGCTTACGTCATCAATTCCTTCCACAATTGCATCTTTTATATCAGTGGCAAAATCTATAGCGTCACTTCCGTCCCAACCTGATGTTTGTTTACTAAATGGACCTGGCACGTGCGTTCCAATAGCATACTGGTTATTTTTTTTACGATTTTTTGGCTTTTCTAAAACTAGAATTATATACGTGGAATCTTTAGCACGTGTTTCTCGCTTAAGTCTCACTGGGTTATTGATTTTACCAATAACTGATCGGTTTTTGGTTCAATGGGAAAATTTGGCAAGAAAGTATTCACATGTTGAGTTTTATGGGCAGTTGATATAATCAAAATCAATCAAAATCAATCTTTGATTGATTTTGATAGAATCATAACTGAATTACCGAATCCGAATCCTGAATCCTGAATCCTGAATCCTGAATCCTGAATCCAGAATCCAGAATCCAGAATCCAGAATCCAGAATCCAGAATCCAGAATCCAGAATCCAGAATCCAGATTCTTCCCTGTTTCGTGTCCAATTCATTGAATTTCTGATTGTTGATGATTTCTTGATATGTCTTCATAATATTGAATTCTTGGTCGTTAATTGAGTATTCCTGGAAGGGTGTATCTGCATCTGGGTCATTCTGCTATGCCGTTGTTAAAGATGGCGATGTCTCGGTACTGCCCAGATATCGAGTCCTTGAATTCTTGCATCAAGATAATGAATGTTAAAATGAGTCTTGTATTGAGTCTATTGAAGTCAGAAATGTGTGAAGATATCCTTTTCTTTTGCAAGACTTCCTTCTGATTCTGTCTCATCTTGATGCTCCATAGAAGAGTATTAACTTTGCCACATGGATAGCGGTAGGCTGGAAATGCCAGCTGTTGACATCATACATCGTGATACATCCTTGAAACATCCTTGAAACATCCTTGAAACATCCTTGAAACATCCTTGAAACATTGATATCTTGAACGAATCATTGATTTTTTGACACCTGATGAATTCTTGACAATGACTGATGAGGTAACTAATTAACTGTGAGGAATCTTGACAGAATCCTTGATAATGGGTCTGTTATCGTTGCTCCATTTTATGCTCATATCACTTCGTATACAGAGTTAACTCTAATTTTGCTTTCATCTTGATTACATAATCAGATACTATCGGTATAATTTGATTACATAATCAGAACTATCGGTATAATTTGATTACATAATCAGAACTATCGGTGAGATGATTTGATTACATAATCATGAAATCTAACTATAAAATCACTAAATCATACTCCTGTATTCCTTTGATAGTCAACTTTGTCTATATATATGCCACTAAGGTTATCTAAATGCCCATGTCTGACGGATTTCAAAAGGGAAAATCAGTACTTTACTGAAGGACATTTTGGAAACATTTTTCAGTAAACTTTTTCAATCTTGAAATTTCTATTGTTAAATCAAGACTTCATAATCCCGATCACCAACAGACAGTAGAATCCAACAGACAGTAGTTCCATATTTGATAATTTTCGTACGCAATTAGTAGTTTTGTAAATTTGCCTACACATTTATCAAAAGAAAGTCATAGTTAAAAAATTATAAATAGTTTGCTTTAGGGATCAAATTCTTGCAAATGTCTAATTAACTTCCAAATCAGAAAGTTGCCTCACCAAATAATGCTCCAGATAACACTTCGTCGTTTAAATCAAGCGATTGCTTCAATACAAAGAAATGGAGATTATTATGGAAAAAGCAGAGAATTATGTGGTATTAACCATTCATTATGTTTATTAAATGAGTTTCTATTTCAGATTTCTTAGTGATTAAATGATCCTGAGTTTACATAATAAGAGTTGATTTTAGTAGACTATAAAACATATAATGTACATAATAACATAGCATAGTATATAATAGTCCCCTTTTCTATGCAGGAATAATGGGTAGTATGTATTTTATCACCTATGGATTACTTTACTATAGTTTAATATTAGTATATAATATTAGTATATAATATAATCTGTATAATAAATATTATAATACGAATGAATCCCGGGAATGTATACAGCCCTTTGAAAAGGGCTACCCTTTTTATGTCATTAATGTTTTACATTTATTATTGTACTTATAATTATACACTTTTATATATACCTAATAATATGTCATATTTTATATTTATAAGGTTTTATATTTACATTTATACTTATATTTATAAATTATTGATTTTATGTAAATTTTGAGTTATATGCCATAATATTTATATTTATATTAATATATATGAATTAGTAAATTTAATGAAATGGAACAATATAAAAGTAAAAAATACTACATAATCATATAAAAAGAATAATATACATAAATGGTAAATTTATAGGTTGAAATTATATAAGTAATATAGGATCAGCAATATCAATATTATCAGTATTAGTAGGATTAATTAATACAATCAGAAAATAAAGATGATAAAGAACCAATATATTATATAATTTTTATATTAAATTTTATACATATAGATATTATACTAATATATATAGACATATATAAAAGAATAAGGACATAACCCGAGGGGAATAAATTATGTATACCGCCCCTTGAAAGAAGGCTATGTATATATGTATTAGTTTAAATATATTTTTTTATATACTTTTTATATACTTTTTATATACTTTTTATATACTTTTTATATACTTTTTATATACTTTTTATATACTTTTTATATACTTTTTATATACTTTTTATGTACTTTTTATATATTTTTTATATACTTTTTATATATTTTTTATATACTTTTTATATACTTTTTATATACTTTTTATATACTTTTTATATACTTTTTATATACTTTTTATATACTTTTTATATACTTTTAATATACATAAAATAATGTTTAATATATTACATTATCTGCAATGCTTTATCTTTGACTAAAATTCTGAACATATTTTGTTGATGAGTAGATAAAATAGGTTTAATGAAAATTTTATCATTTTTTTTGTGGCTGGTATTGATAATAGTAATTTTCTTATTCAAGAAATTTGGTGATATAATGAGAAAATGGAAAATGGAAAATGATATAAATCTGAAGATGAGAAAAAAATATAGAATGGTTTACGTAGCTTTTTTACTCAAACGACCATTAATTACAAATCGGTAGATGATAAAAATACCGTTATTTCGTTTCGTAAAATGCTTAAATTCTTCAATTAAGGTAGATTTTTTTTATTTAATACCATCTCATTTTTGTCAAAGTGCACCGCTTTATTCGTTTTCTCTATTATTCGTTTTCTCTATTATTCGTTTTCTCTATTATTCATTTCTCTATTATTCATTTCTCTATTATTCATTTCTCTATTATTCGTTTCTCTATTATTCGTTTCTCTATTATTCATTTTATCATTCCCTTTTTAAATTTATCTACTATCAATTTTAGCTTTTGTCCTTGTATAATTATCTCCATCTTTTAAATAAAAAAATCAATTTTTTCATTTCTATCATCTATCCTTCCATTTACAATTTTTCTATTGCTTTATTAATGTTAATTCTATACTACAATTCTATACTATTAAATAATTTGTACCTAATAAAGCTATTTTGCCAAATACAAAATATAAGTAATTTTGCTTATTATATATTTATATGGATGTAATGCTATTTCTGTAATATTCAAATTCTTATCTATTTCGGCCACTACTTTTCAAAATCTAGAAAAGTAAAAATCACACTAGGAAATTTTATCTTTGTTAAGTGAAAATATTGATATATTTTATTTGCAACATTTCTTAATTATTGAAAATCTCGTCTATGACGCTTTACAAAAAACCTAAAGTTCATACATTTTCGCAACTTTTGCACCCATTTTACATATTATACTTTATAACCACAAATACAATCACGTGATATACTCTTATACACCATATCCACTCCACCTAGAAATAACCAGTACAGCCCCATTAATGGTCATTTCCTACTTCAAATCAGTCCTCCAGTTGCAAGATTATATGCAGTACCATCAATAAATATACAAAATACCAATATTTGAACAATATAAATACCATCATGAGAATCCTGAAAACTTCACCATTCTGGTAGTACCATAAATGTGACAATATCATTAAAATCGGTGCTTTTTGTTGAGGGCATGATTGTCCTGGGGTAAGCTGGTGCACGGATGTGTTTTGATTATGTAAGCAAGAATAAGGATGGCTTTTGCCTGTACATTAGCCAAGCTATTACATGAGTAAAGATAAGTGTGGAATGAGAAAAGACCAATAATAGATGATTTTAATTGATTATGTAATCATAATAGAGAATCATAGACTTATACTATAGACTTCATGAGTACAAGAATTATAATATATGATCCTTTTGTATTTAAAATACTTTATATATAAAGCTTAGGATAATGAGACTCTATATTAAGAGCAAATAAACACATTTTTTTTGATGAACATTTCAATTATCGCTTCTATAGTATAATATAAGAGCATAGATTTTAGATTAAAGACCAAATAGGAATTCACTATGGTACTTTTTCACATACCATAGTCTATAATACTTATTCCTGCATATAAACCAAGAATTAAGGGTACTAGGATATAGTAAAGTGTCATAATTATAGTATTCTATGGTATTCTATGGTATTTTATAGTATAGTATAGTATATTATATTATAATATAGTCTATAGTATAGTATAATATAGTATAGTATATTATAGTATTTTGTAGTATTTTATAGTATAGTAAATTAAATGTTGTGCATTTCGCAATTTTGACATTTTTTACTTATCGCACTCGATGTGGAGTCATCGCATCCATGTCATTTAGACCAGATTATAGTTCAGAGGAGGAAATAGAAGTCCGGGAACAAAATGAAGAAGATGATTTCTCGAGTCTATCATTTGGAGCCTTAAGTTCTGCACAGAAGAAACTTGAAAAAGCTAAGCCACGAGACTTACCAAATTCGTCAGAATCAGAATCAGAAACGGAATCAGAAGAGGAAAGACCAAGAAAACATGAAAAGAAATCAAGAAGAAATAAACATGCACCAGCAGAGTCATCAGCAAAGAAACCAGTTAGTCGAATTCGAGAAATTCCTGGATTAGAAAAGAAAAATCAATCAAGTCTTTATAGTGATGTTAGATTTGATGCTGCATATGGAAAAGCTGATTTTGATAGAATTAGGAAAGATTATGCTTTTCTTGATGATTATAGAAGAGAAGAAATCAAGCAGTTGCAAGCGGTTCTTGGGGATAAGAAGCAACGGTCTAAGCTTTCTGAAAGAGAAGTTGATGATATCAAAATGAAGATTCAATCGCTTCAATCAAGATTGGATGCATTGAAGAATCGAGATTTAAGCAACAAAATTATAAAAGATCATAAAAAACAACAAATTGAAAAGGTGAAAAGTGGAGAACAAACTAATCCTTATTTCTTGAAGAAATCGGAGCAACGGAAAATGATGCAAAAGGCTAAATTTGATACTTTGAAGAAATCTCAAAGAGATAAGGTTATGGAGAGAAAGAGAAAGAGAAGATTAGGGAAGGAATTTAGGGAGTTGGAGTTTAGATGAGTATCTGAAGTTTACGAAGTAAACTTCAGTATACGAACTAAATATACTACCTATACTTAACACACTTAATGCACTTAATACACTTATTATACTACCTATACTTAATATACTTCTTCAGTATACGAACTTAATATACTATACTTCTTCAGTATACGAACTTAATATACTAAGTATACTAAGTATACTAAGTATACTACTTATACTACGTATACTAATGAAATAACCACCACAATGTACTGCATATAAACATATAGTGGTAAACTTCAGTATACGAACTAAATGTACTACCTATACTTAATATACTTAATATACTTCCTCAGGATACTTCTTCAGTATACGAGCTTAATATACTAATTATACTATGTATACTACTTATACTACGTATACTACGTATACTAATGAACTATCACAATATACTGCATATAAACATATAATGATGTATACTAATATTGACGGTAACGTATAGTGATCTTAATTTTACACCAGTATACGTCTTTAATGGTGACAAAATTCTCTTCACAACAGAATTTTACTGTATTCTTTGATATAAATAACTACTATAATGTACTGCATATAGACTTATAGTGATGTATACTAATATTGGTAACGTATTGTGATATTGATTTAAAGTATACTGGCGTACGTCATTGTTGATGGTGAAAAGCTTTCGTATACAAGAGAACTTAACTGTATTCTTCAGTATAAAGAATTAGGATCTACTATAACGTACTGCATATAGACTTATAATGATATAGTGATATAGTGATAGTGATATAGTGATAGTGATATAATGATAGTGATATAATGATAAAGTAATCTTGACTTAACATCTACTGGCGTTTACGTTGTTGATGACTAAGTTCTGTATACGAAGTAAACTCTAATGACTACTATGACTAGTAATATACTGCATATAAACTGTTATAGTTTATATAAACTGATTAATGTATAGGATATTGTTGATTTATGAGTATATGTGAAGTTTACGAAGTAAATTTCACTAATACGAAAGAATCATCAGGGTAATTACATACTACATACTTTACTATAGTACTACAATAATGTACTATAATAATGTACTCTAATAATGTACTCTAATAATGTACTCTAATAATGTACTCAGTATGTTCTGAACCTGTATATTGACACTCGGTATAGAGACTATGACTATAGTTCGTATAAAGAGTAAAGACTAGATAGTCCATGACCAGTGAGTTATATAGACGTATATCAGTAGGTCAGTGCTTATTTTCATTAGCAACCCAGTCCTCATAAGAACCAACATAATTAGCTCTATTTGGATAACCAAAAGAATTAGCTAATTCTTCAGCAGCAGTAGATCTAACGCCACCCAAACAATAAAATACCAAATTTTGATCTTTTGAAGGTTTTTTAAAGCCAAAACTATCTTCGAATTCTTCTTCTGACATATCCAATGCTCCTGGAGATGATTTAAATGGGACATTAAGTGCACCGGGAATATGACCATCTTTATATTCCATTGGTTCTCTCACATCAATAAGAACAGAATCAGGGTATTTTTCGGGATTTTTCACAAGATCCTTGACGTCTTCATACTTGAACAATTTAGCCACTGATTGTGATAAAACAGAATAATGACGGGGGAGTTGATTAATTGGTTTGAATTCATTGATTCTCAATGGTCTGCCAGAAACAAACAATGTTCTAGACCCTCCAACGGTAACTCTTGGAATTAATGACGTCACAGAGGCACGTGCCACCGAACGTTTCACTAAAAACATATCAATAGAAATAAATTCTTAATTATCAACCTTTTAAATATGGTTATTTCTATGTTCCTCATTTTCCTTCCTATCACCGCGGTTTCTAAAAAAGGCGTGCCAAGGTGAAATCGTCCTTCGCAATTTTCATATATTCATATTCATATTCATATTCATATACCCAAAATTATATTCTATAATTCTATAGATACTTATTCTATAACGTCTTATTTCAAATTTCTATAAAGTTTATATTCTATGATATCTTTTCTATAAAATTACCCGTAATCTGTATTCTATAAATCTATATTCTATGAGATTTAGATATTTAAATAATATAAATATAAAATACATATTCTATAGAAATCATCTTACAAATCCATATTCTGACTTCTAAATTTATACTATATTCTATATTGTATATTCTATATTGTATATTGTATATTCTATATTGTATATTCTATATTCTATATTCTATATTCTATATTCTATATTCTATATTCTATATTCTATATTCTATATTCTATATTCTATATTCTATATTCTATATTCTATATTCTATATTCTATATTCTATATTCTATTCTAAATTCTATTCTATATTCATATTCATATTCATATATCCAAAAAATATATTCAATAAACTCTAGATTTTCTATAATTTCTTACTCTATATTTCTATAAAATTTATATTCTATGATTTATGTACCATAAATCTACATAAATCTACCATAAATCTATATGAGATTTAAATATAAAAAATTATATAAATATAAAATCCATATTCTATTGAAATTATTTTATAAATCCATTTTCTGATTTCAATTTTTTTTATTTTATTTATTCTTCATTTCATATATCTATATCTATATCTATATCTATATCTATATCTATATCTATATCTATATCTATATCTATATCTATATCTATATCTATATCTATATCTATATCTATATCTATATCTATATCTATATCTATATCTATATCTATATCTATATATACCTAGAACATCTATATATATTCAAATTTATACTTAAAGCCTACTTTATCAAGAAATACATACGATATTATTTGAAAAGACCCATATCTATGAAGTCGAAATTCTATAAAATCTACATCCTATAAAACAATCTATAACATTCATATCTATACTTTTATAACCAGTGAAATCTAATTTCTATAAAATCTATATAGTCAAATCATTTGGAAATGACATTATGGACGAAAGGTCATGGATAATGATCATGATAAATGATGATGATTACATCATAAATGATCAGGATATGGCATTATGATTAAATGGCATGATAATATCCATAGGATCAATAATATCCTTATGATATATGACACTATGACTATCCGTATTTATTAATAGTATCAGTAATATACCTATGGTTTTTGTATATCGCATATTGATCTAGTATTCATAGTATACATATACATGGTATATAGTATATAGTATATAGTATATAGTATATAGTGTATAGTATATAGTATACATAGTACTAATTAAAATGTCAATTAGTATAATTAAGTACTTCTTTGATATTAATTAAATTGAATTCATATTTTATGATTATGGATATTTTTGCATACATTCTAAGAAGTATTGATCAAGATTAGATGGTATTATATTGTTGTGAAAAAATACTAAAATATTATAAAATGCACTTTTGCATTTTGATAATACTACTTTTCAAAAATCCATCCTTTAAAAATTGTCATACATTGGTAAGTGAATCGTTCATATTTGATGTCATTTTGAGACTTTATATGATAATAATATTAATATTTTCTTTTAAGACTTTGTTTCATTATCAATCTCCTGTAGTGAACTCATCTTGATGTTGCATTCATGGATATTATAGCGTATCAACAAGATAATGATATTGGTATAAAAATATATTAAAATTTACGACTTATATTGATAAGAAGATTATAAATTTTGGGCATTTGTATTTTGATTTTGGATTGAAATTGTGTAATATAGCAATATACAAAATCATATAATCATCTAATGATATAATGATATAATGATATAATGATATAGATTCTACTCTTGAACCGTTATAGAATTTATTTCTAATTTGCCTCAATTAAGTATATCCACATCAATATCTATATTCTTATCTGTATTCTATGAGCTATATAATCTATATTATATATATTCTTCAAGCTCAATATTCATATTTGGTTTATTTCATTTATTTCATATATATTAATATATATTAATAATTATATATATCATTTTCTATTCTATAGAACCTTTATAGATTTGAAATTATGTATTGGTCATATAGCCATATCTATATTCTCTATATTACTAGATATTATCTATATATCCTATATTCTATCAATATTTTCAACTTCTTTATCACTTTTTTGTATCTATATCTATATCTATCTATATCTATATATCTATATCTATCTATATCTATATATATATATATATATATATCTATATCTATCTATATCTATATATATATATATCTATCTATATCTATATCTATCTATATATATATATCTATATATATCTATATATATCTATATTCGATTTTTATCATAATCGAATTCCAATACTTAATAAAATTGTATACTATCCTGTAATTTTATAGTTTAATATAGTGATCTTGCAATTATAAATTATATACTATAGTACAGTAAAGTGTAATCTTAGATGACGTAAGCAATTACGTAAGCTAATAATAAACAAAACATCATGAGATATTCGAACACTTAAATTGACATCTACGAAAACATGAAATTAAGAAATTGACGATTAAGCCACTTCTGAATAAACTTGTAAACTTGAATTTGAACTTGTGTTAGTTACTTTTAGACTGTAAATACTGGTAATCAATATAGATACGTAAATTGTAGAATGTACCATAGATTTCTAAATACTGGACTGACACCTGTTGGAGAAGATTACGTAATCAATTCCGTAATAAATACATCGATTTATATGCATGGCTTATTGTCAGTTTATATAAATCATAGAAGCAGGTGAAGACAGTAGTCATTTCTGTCATCAAAGTATGAATAAACAAGCTTGATGTGATTACGTAACAGATTACGTAACACATTACAGACTACATTACAGACTAATACTTAATCAGAAGTCTTTTTCCAGTTTCTGACTGGGAGGAGTTCCATGATTCCAAACACATACTTTGAATTTTAAGATATCCTAAGAATTGAATCCTGGATTTTGCATAATCTCTATTTTATTTCCCTCGATTCAAATATCCAACTATATTCAGTATCCAGACAACAATATGAAAATCCACTTTTTATTTTCCCTAAATCGCCTCTCCTTATTATGTATAATTTGGTTATTATCCAAACAGCAATGAATTATTTTGTACTTGATATGAATCTTCATATTCACTCTTTACAAAACCTTAAATTCACTTTCCTACTTTTCTTTTCTCTTATTTAATCTATTGGTATTTAATAATGACCCAAATATACAAATTGGATAATTTATAATACTTATTGATCAATACTGCAAAGATAGTATATGATATTTGAGTTATGTAATAATACGACTAAATGAATGATTACATAATCGATTACATAATCATATATAAACCAAAAAGTATTGGAATAACCTGAATTGACATATACAATAATAAACGGCATTTATATGAAAAGATATAGTGTTGATAGCTTGAGTGACTGTTTACGATAATCTGTATACATAATTGTATAATTGTATAATTGTATACATCATATTGTAAATATTCTTTTCTAAAAATGCAATATTTTAATGAATTAAAATACAGTAGATGTAATATATATCGAATCTTTGACTTCATATGTGATTGATAACATCTATGATTACATAATCGATTACGTAACACAAAGGCAGTGTATAGATCCATTGAGCATGGGGATATACATAGATAATTACGTTTCTTCATGAAATTTATATTATTATAATTCCGTAATACCATAATTTAAAATTATTATATTTCTTGAATCATCATAATTATCGTATTTTCATTCTCTAAATGTCTTAAGTTTTCGTCTCTATAGGTTTATCGTGATTCTTTTTTTTTTTTTTATTTCTCTAATATTATACTTCTTAAATTACCATATAACTTAAATAATCAAAAGGTAAGGCTGTAGTCAATTATTTTGATTGAATATATGAATGATGTGATTACGTAATATATTACGTAATGTATTTCGTCAAAAGTAATGGTTTAATGTCCATACATGGAATATGGAATATGGGGATGATATTAGGAATTATGAGTATATTCCAATTCAGGTAATCAATAAAAAGAGGAACAACCAATAAAAAAGGAAAAATTATTAAAAAGGGAATATTAATAAAATTAATACTTGATAAATATATAGTAATAAATTTTGATGTTTTGGTGGGATTTCATCAATTCTTCACAATTTTTCATTTTGGAAGCAAATTTTATTTTATCAATAGAAAATTTCCTTAAAGCGGGAAAAAATTGAATATCACTTCAGTTTTTAATAATATTTTTGTTATAAATTGATTTAGCAAAAAAGAAAGATGAGGCCTAGATCTTGACTTTTTAGGAAAATGATGAAAAAAAGACAAGTATTTATTAAAATTGGAAATAATAAAAAATTGAAAATAAAAACGACAGAAATGATAAATTTGATAATTTCTCCTTATTTAATGAAGTCGTTTTATACCATAATTCTTTCACTAGATTATTTAACTAAAATCTTTGATTTTATAATTTTAATAGTTTCTATGATCAAAATTATGAATTAATTTTTGAAAAAATCCAATTAATAAAAATTTCGAATTATTTATTCTAATTTAATAAGTACATGTATTTAAAATTCACTATCCAAAATAAATACTATTACAAAACACTATATCTTAGTTTCTACATTTCTCTTTTTTCTTTTCTCGTTTTATCTATTAATGTTGAATCATAATAATCATCAGGTTGAACTTTAAATTTTGATTGTTTTGGTTATTACCAGATATTCCAGAAAATCGATATCCAGCAAATAACCCGGTTACTTCATAACCGGGTAATGTAAACCGGTTGACCGATTAAAACAACCCATCAATTTCTCCATCTTCATTAACCTCCACATTCATAAATCCACAATGTGTTGGTAAACCAGGAATCGTTTGAATTTCTGCTGCTAATGCATACAAATACCCAGCACCAATAGATGCTCTAACATCTCTAATCGGGAATTTAAATCCTGTTGGAACACCCTTAAGATTAGCATCATGAGACAAAGAATATTGCGTTTTAGCAATACAAATTGGCAAATCGCTGAATCCTTGCTTGGTATAAAGATCAATCTTCTTTTGTGCCTCTGGTAAAAATTCAACTTCTCCTGCTCCATACATTTCCTTGGCAATAGTCTCGATCTTTTCTTCAACACTTGGTTTGGTCTCATATAAGAATTTGAATTCTTTTTCAATAGAATTAGCTGCTTCAACAACCCCTTTAGCCAACTCCACTGCTCCTTTTCCTCCTTCTTCCCAATGGTTCGAGACAATAGCATCTGCAGCTCCCGCTTTCAATGCTTCTTCTCTAATCACCGCATGTTCTAAATCAGAATCTGACGACATTTTGTTGATGGCAACCACAACCGGCAACCCGTACTGTTTAGCATTGGAAATATGCTTACCCAAATTGGAACACCCTGCTCTCAACAATTCCACATTCTCCTGAGTGTATTCTGGCGCCAATGGTGCTCCAGCTTTAACTTCTGGTCCTCCTCCATGAACTTTAAGTGCTCTAACGGTGGCAACAATGACAATAACGTCTGGCGCCAACCCTGAAGCTCTGCACTTGATATTCATGAATCTTTCGCCACCCATAGTGAAATCAAATCCTGCCTCGGTGACAACATACCCTTCTTGTGCTTGTTTCTCTTCTTCAGTCAAATCTGGAGAAGTACCGGCCAATTTCAACGCCATTTTATCGGCTAAAACAGAAGAGGCTCCAATGGAAATATTGGCAAAAGGCCCAGCATGAACGAAAACTGGAGTTCCTTCCAAAGTTTGCATAATGTTAGGCTTAATAGCATCCTTTAATAATGCAGTTAATGCCCCAGCAGCTCCAATGTCCTCGCACGTGATTGGTTCTCCTGATTTAGATGCTGCAACCACCATTTTGCCCAATCGTTCTCTCATATCCGATAAGGACGTGGCCAAAGCCAAAATGGCCATACATTCAGAAGCAACGGAAATGTCAAATCCGGTCTTTCTAGTCATTCCCTTTTCGGTAGGTGCCTCGCCAATTGTAATTCCTCTTAAGAATCTATCGTTGCAGTCCACAACTCTTCTCCACGTGATTGTCTCGGGGTCAATATCCAATCTGACAAATCTGGAGATCTCTTCCTCGGTCAAGTCATCTGGGTTGGTCTTGTTGATACCCAATTTCTTGAGTCTATTCAAGAAAGCAACTGGGAATTTCCTTTCCCCCTTTTTAGCAGGAACCAATCTTCTATACAAAGCACCATCTTTTTGAGTGTTTTCATGGAACATTCTCGTGTCAATGGCTGCTGCTAACAAGTTATTGGCCATAGAAATGGCATGAATGTCACCAGTGACATGCATATTGAACTCATCCATAGGAATAACTTGAGAATATCCGCCGCCGGCGGCTCCTCCCTTGATACCAAAAGTTGGACCCATTGAAGGTTGTCTGACGTTAGCAAAGACATTTTTACCCAAATGGGCTCCAAGTGCTTGTGCCAATCCCACTGTGGTGGTGGATTTCCCTTCTCCTAGAGGTGTTGGAGTGATACCGGTAACAAGCACGTATTTGCCGTTGTTTTTGTTTTGCAACCGTTTCAAGATATCCAAGGAAACTTTAGCTTTGTAGAAGCCAAAAGGTTCCAATTCTGAGTCCAAAATCCCGGCTTCTTCAGCCACCTGGTTTATTCTTTTAGGTTGTTGAGCTCTGGAGATTTCAAAATCCGAAGGAACTGGTTTTTGCAAATTAAGTTTTAATGGGGTCTTGAACTGAGGTGTTTGGTTGTTCTTGATGTACTGGGCTTTAGCGGCAATGACGACATTATCCAAAAGATTTGCCACAGTCATGGGGCCA